>CALYLW010003161.1:0-15124 GCA_944989445.1 Ampullaceana balthica | reverse complement strand
AAGCCACAGTCAGCGATAATTGAGCGTAAATATATGTATGATTATTATTATTTATTTACAAGTAAGAACAAATCAGGTAAGATGTGTTTTTCGCGGGTTAACTATATTTTTTGAAAAATAAAAACCCCTATGTCATTCGTCATGGAACAAAAATAGATTTCAAGACAGGGGTGCAGATATGGTGGGGTGCTAGGGGGAGAAAGAGTTCTTAATTAACCGGATGGAAATGTTTTTATTTATTTCTTGGCGACCAACTACAGATTTAAGAATCATTGGGGGGAAAAAAGGGGACAAAACCAAAGCTTGAAATATTTCGGGATTTCCCCATCCAAGAATTCGTTATGATTAATGGGAGGGGGAGAGTACCAATGATGTGCCTGTCATGTCCTTGGATTGTTTCATTACTGTCCACCTGTCAGTCGACACCAGACGTCCCACCAGGGAATGGTCCAGGATTTTCTTTGTCTGGCATGGACATGATCCTTCATGTCGGACCACACAGAAAGCACCCCAAGGGTTCTGAGATAGATTCCCTTACCACCTAACACAGAAAGCACCCCAAGGGTTCTGAGATAGATTCACTTACTACCTAACACAGAAAGCACCCCAAGGGTTCTGAGATAGATTCCCTTACCACCTAACACAGAGCCGCTTTGAGATATCTGAAAATAGTCTGCGTGACGGGAAGAGGAAGCTATTTGACTTTTAGTGAAGATTATTTATTTTTTTCTTCGGGATTTCCCCAAAATTTTGGAGATTCTTAATCGGAATCTTTCATTTTCGCCCTGAATTTTTTGGTAGATTTATGTCAGGGAGTTTTTAAATGGTCGAGGAAGACATTATCTGAAGGGTTGGCTATAAATGAAACATATTTAAAACTCCAACAGCAAGGGTTCCACCCCCACCCCCACCCCCCTCACCTGATACCCACGACATTTGCTTTACGTCAGTCTTCACATCTTATTTGTGGCGCCCTTCGATGGTTTCCAACATCATATGTTTTAGCACCTCTACTTTAATGGTCTCCCACAAGATATGTTTAAAGCGCCCCCCACCCCCCGCCATCAATGGTTTTCTTACAACACACTTTTTACGCCCTTCCTCATCGCTGGAATGTCATACAGTGAACATGTGTGACCTAAAAATGGTCGATCCTACAATAGCCACAACGGGTGGTTTATAACGGGGACGCAAACATACGTGTACACAAGTTATTGAATGTCCAGATATGACTTATAAAATGGTGATCCTACAATAGCCACAACGGGTGGTTTATAACGGGGACGCAAACATCCGTGTACACAAGTTATTGAATGTCCAGATATGACTTATAAAATGGTGATCCTACAATAGCCACAACGGGTGGTTTATAACGGGGACGCAAACATACGTGTACACAAGTTATTGAATGTCCAGATACGACTTATAAAATGGTGATCCTACAATAGCCACAACGGGTGGTTTATAACGGGGACGCAAACATACGTGTACACAAGTTATTGAATGTCCAGATATGACTTATAAAATGGTGATCCTACAATAATTACGTTAGATGGTTCTCAAGTGAGGGCACAAGCATCTCATCTTGAGAACTAATAGAGCAACAAGAATTTTGAAAAAAACAACAAAAAAACAATATATAAAGGCAACAATTTTCTTTATTCCAGATATCAGGATGTAAACTCATAGTTAAGTAACAATTGGTACTGAATTGACACAGATATTTGGAGACTTTTCAAAACCTTGGTTCTATTCAAATTGTTACATGTCCGATGAAACCACTGTCACTCGCCACATGAATTAATTAAAGACCGTCAACAAGTCTTAGAACTTGCAGGCGGACCATCAACACAGGGATATATTGCTGCACACACAACAAACTAAATGGCTTCAGATGTAATTTACATACAATAATTGTACAAGGGAATCTAACATGATGCTATGTGGGACGTGGGACCAGTTGAATTCCTGGGAGTGGGACGAGTTTAAGACATTCAGGCATCATAACAACATTTCTCTCACATTTACAAACGATTGAATTGTAAATAAAACCAAACTGGTGGGGGTACGACTCACGACAACATTTCATTTTACATGGAAACATTATTCGTGTTTTAGGAGCTGGCGAGATTTTATGAGGAAATTAACTGTTGAGTCCGCGAAAAAAACTTGTCCTCCAATACTCTGCAGAACAGCCTCCCATTGGCCTCCTCACAGGGAAGCCTACCATTACCATAATCCCAGACATTGTCTACCTCTGCCCCCTCCCAGGGAAGACCTACCATTACCATAATCCCAGACATTGTCTACCTCTTCCCCCCTCCCAGGGAAGGCCTACCATTACCATAATCCCAGACATTGTCTACCTCTTCCCCTTCCCAGGGAAGGCCTACCATTACCATAATCCCAGACATTGTCTACCTCTGCCCCCCCTCCCAGGGAAGGTCTACCATTACCATAATCCCAGACATTGTCTACCTCTGCCCCCCTCCCAGGGAAGACCTACCATTACCATAATCCCAGACATTGTCTACCTCTTCCCCCCTCCCAGGGAAGGCCTACCATTACCATAATCCCAGACATTGTCTACCTCTGCCCCTCTCCCAGGGAAGGTCTACCATTACCATAATCCCAGACATTGTCTACCTCTGCCCCCCTCCCAGGGAAGGTCTACCATTACCATAATCCCAGACATTGTCTACCTCTGCCCCCCTCCCAGGCAGAACCTCCCAGGTAAAACATCTAATTTCCATCCTCCCAAGAACCGCCTCCCAGAGCCAAATAAAAGACCAAATATAACTGTGATTCTCGGAACGCAGAAGTAAATTTAAACGCATGATTCATCCATATGTTCGTACACCAAACACACGACTGCTTGTTTATTTGGCGTGTGTTTACACATCTCAATGATGTTTCTTAAGCTTATTTCAGCACACGACCTCATGCTACACACAACAATCGTGGTCATAGTGCAAAGCCCCACGTGGCTCATTGAATACATTTTGACCTCAATAAACATCATGTTAGGAAGATGGACGTAAACCACATTTGCACTACCACGTCCAGGTGTCAATGTTAGACAAGAGATGGTGGAGAACTGCTGTGGCTTTTACTACATCTCTTTTATTTGTTTGTATCAGGACATAAGACACGCATAACATTAGATAATACCCCCCCCCCTAGATTTCCAATTCTGAGCCCTTAAACTCAGAGTCCACCCTTTGTCCTATAAGTTGCAAGTGTTAAGAGGTTGTCCCGGATGGACTTCGGAAGTCGATCCAAGTATTTAATGGATAATGTGGTGGAAAAGATTTTTACAATAGTTCGGGTGATCAAAACTGATCATAAGATACATTCTAAGAAGCCTTTTCTAAAAAAAAGGAGCTTTTGGTGTGACATTTGCCTTTAAAAAAATTTCTAGAGAAGATATTTAGTTACTTGGGTGGGTGTTGGGGTGGGAATGTGGTCAAACACCCGGATCATTTCTGATCAGTTGGTAATGTTTTGACCTAAAATGTGTTTCCTTGTTTCCCATTTAAGTACGTATAAATCTTGAAGTAATACTAAACGAACTATTCGGCTTGTGATTGTGTTCATACTAAGAATGAGCGATGCCCCGAACTAAATAAATTTCACTAAACGGAAAAAAGTAACGTTATAAATAAACTTATCTCCTATGGCCATGGCCATCCCCTCTTGGCAACCCTCCCAGGTTCATCCTCTTATGGACAGTGTTTTCCTCCAAGGCCCATCTTCCAATGACCATCCTTTCCGGCGCATCCTACTATTACCATGGCCATCCTTCCATAACTATGGCCCTCCTCCCATGGCCTTCTATATGACTTAGAGACTTAGAGTGAATTAAATATATATTTAAAGATGATCATTCTTTAAATTAAACAAAAACAGTTCTTAAAAATAAATATAATAACACTGGAGAAATAATATAAAACTAAAGGCTGACAGGAGCGGGAGATAAGTGAGAAATTAACACAGTTTCAATTTTAGTCACGTGATTTATATAACGGCATCACACGGTTTACAAAGATTGGGTTTAGTTCACGGAGACAGGCCATTTGGTGAACTCAGAATCGATCCGCGATGGTGCTGGGGTCAAGGTCATCCACGAGCAGGGTGAGGGCGGTGTCCGAGTACCAGCTGGTCAGCTCTTGGGTCAAGTAGACCTGGATATTGGGCTGGTAGCGGGGATCTTCAAACCAGGGGAGGTTGCTAGACCCTAGGGAGGAGAGTTAAAATAGCGTGTTAGTTTTTATTTTTTTATTATTGTTTTTTTTTAGGTTGACGACATCTCGATTACAACAGTAACTGTTGAAAAATGTAGAATATTAACAGTCATTTATTATCAATATTAATCTAACAATGTTTTGTTTTTAAAGTAACTTGGCTTGACTACCGGAAAATTAATTAAATAGACAAACCGAAACTCACCTGAGAGAAAAATCTAGTGTTGATATCTGGATAGAAGACAGTGACAGGGTCAAGGTTGGACATCGACAAGCAGGGCTATGAGCAGCTAGAGTCGACAGACCGGAAGTCGGCAGAGGTCTACTCTACATGCAAGTAGATAGACCCAGAAGTTGGATTCAAGAACGTTTCTATTCTACTCCACTTAAGGGAGTCCAGTGAAAGGGTTTTTCTATTCGATAGCCTCTAGAACTATAGCAGTAGAGAAATATGTAAACACTAAGCTATTTGAAATATGGGTGGCATAAGAAAAATATGATAGCTAGGTTCATGCCTTGCGTGTCACTACACAATCTCGAGACATCATAAAGTTGACGTATTATTATGTTAGGGAACATTTCAAAAGTATTTTAGGAAGCTATTTCTTGATATAAAAGGCATTGCTGAAACTTTTCATTAAAATTGAGCAAGTTAAGATTGTAATTTCGTACATAAAACAGTTTGAAGACACTAGCGATTAAAGTAATTATTACACATTTTTGTGCAATAATTACTTTAATTTTTGCCAAAATCAAACGGAACTGAGAACATTTAAGATACGGTGTAGACAAATTTACTTTAAATATTTAAGAACAATACAAAATGTGAGTTGCTCCAATCTCATCAGAAAAAAAAAGACTGAAATGTTATTATCTCGATATGGGTTTTTTGTGACATAAGTAGTTTTAGCACTTAGGTTTTCACAGTTGTTAAGCGTCAACTTTGCAATACATTTTGTATGGTTGTAATTAAAGGCCAGGAGCGGGGGATGGCCTGGAAATTGGGATAGGAGTTAATAGTGGGGCAAGAAAATTCAAAGTTAAACATATAAACATTAGGTAAACATAATTGAACGCCATTATAATAGACGTCTAGATATCTAACTGGTCATCTAGATGGCTGACTGGTCATCTAGATGGCTGACTGGTCATCTAGATGGCTGATGTTTTAAACAATTTCTTTCAATGAAAAAAAAAGTATGTATTATATGAAGAAAATTAATTTATAAATATTTCTCATTATCTGGTTTTACGAACGGGCATCTTTTGTCAAAAGCCGAGTAACTTTATACATATGCTAATTTAATCGGCTTTAATTGTAGGCGCGTATGTGTGTGTTGTAGCAGATTACATAATTTATGACAACGTTTGATGTGCAGCTTAGCAAGGGCGTTCCTTTAACTTTCAACGTATGTGGATCGTTTTAATTAAAAATCTGTATTCGTGTTTGGTCAGCGTGTATGTGTATTTTTCCTTCCGTGGAGTTTTCTGTGTACTTCAATGTGATTGGGTGGATAGTTTGATAGCGCTGGATTCTATTTAAGTAACCAAAACTCGCGTCACTTGATTTCTTGGATTTCTTTTTTTAAAAAAAGATTTACTGTATATCGCTAGATTAGAAAGGAGCTTAATTTGAAGCTCATCTTAACACATAAAAGCGCATTTAATAGTTGCTATGATTTTCTTTAGATTTGTTTCAATATGTGCCTTATCATATATTGTTTTCGAGCAACAAAGCCCGTCCAAGGACGTTCCGCCACCATTCGGTGGCATGTTGTAGCTCCCCTCCAACAGCATATATCGACTTGCATTACATGTGCATCACGTCAAAAATACTATTCATTATAGTTAAAATAAATAACTCATAAAAACAGAGCATTTTACTATAAATCCCAACGCGCATAGCTCAAAATAAAGTCTTGGAAGAAATACTGCACCAAAATATAACTCGTTTTGAACGTCCGCGTAAACATGTTCAATATGATTGGCTGTAGAAGTCAAATGTGTTTGAGGGACCAATCGCTATCGAGGACCGGACAGAACGGACAGAAAATTGCCTTTTATTATATAGGATTAGTGAGTTGGTATTTAGGTCTTTATTGTGTAGATTTTAAATTATTACCGTGTGTGTGTGTGTGTGTGTGTGTGTGTGTGTGTGTCTTGGAATATCACCACCCTCTTACTGGTCACATTTAAGGCTAATTAGTGACTTTGTTTTTTTTTCAGTTATAGGCCCTAGCTTGTTTGTGTGTGTGTTTGTGAGTGTGTGTGTGTGTTTTTAAAATTAAAAGTCGACATCGTCAGAGAAATGAGTTAACCGTACATTGCTATTGAAAATTAGCAACGGCTCAAATTTATTATTTTTTAAATCCCTTATATTAACTTCACCGCCGTCTCTGTCTCTCTGTCTTGGGCACCGCGGAAAAACAGACCCGTGTCAGCTAACAATGCATCGTATCAAAAATTCAGATCGCTCGAACGTACAGTTATTAAATTAATGCATTTTTAGTTTATCTATATAAACTATATGTAGAGCTGGCTATCGTTTACATTGTTACGGGTCACTTGACTTCACCCCATTCATAGGTGAACACATCTCGTGTTTTAACCAGGTGTACCGGCGTGCTTTTGTTTACATTTTTGCGTGTCACGCGGAGCTTGGTCCAGCGATCGGTGACAAGACCTTTCCCCTCTCCCCCCCACCCGGGTTGAAAGCAAAGGGGAGTTAAGACGGATTCAGTCTGTAAATATTTGTCGCGTTTGAACATAATCAATACTTTTAGTTATGTCTCATATATAAGGGATTTATAGCAAAAAAACTTTGTTTTTACGGGTTTGTTTTATTAGTTTATCTATATAAACTATATGTAGCGGTCGCTATCGTTTACATTTTACGGGTCAATTGACTTCACGCCAGCCAGAGGTGAACACATCTCGTGTTTTAACCAGGTGTACCGGCGTGCTTTTGTTTACATTTTGCGTGTCACGCTGAGCTTGGTCCAGCGATCGGTGACAAGACCTTTCCCCCCGGGTTAAAAGCACAGGGGAGTTAAGACAGATTCAGTCTGTAAATATTTGTCGCGTTTGAACATAATCAATACTTTTAGTTATGTCTCATATCTCTATATATCTCTTCTTCTCTATATATATATATATATATAAGCCGCATTTGTTGTCTGTCCGTCGTCTGTCTGTTCCCTTATAACTCAAGATCCAGACAACCAAATAACGTGAAATTTGGTACACGTACACAAAATTATACCGGAAAGGTTATTAAACAGGTTTCGTTCCATATATATAAGATACTGGGGGCCGGGGGCCCAAAATGTAATTATTCCTTATATGAGCTATATAAAATTAAAAATTATTGAAAATTAAGACGTAAAATAATGACGCAAAATAATAAACATTTTGGTGTCGAGATTAACAAGAAGGCGACTATCGCCATAAAATAATTGTTTTGCTATTGTTGCTTTGTTATTGTTGCTTTTATTGTTGCTGTTGTTGTTGTAGTTGTTGTTTTGTTGTTGTTGCTTTGTTATTGTTGTTGTTGTAGTTGTTGTTTTGTTGTTGTTTTGTTGTTGATTTTTTTGTTGATGTTTTGTTTTTGTAGTTGTTGCTGTTGTTGTTTTTGTTGTTGTTGCTGTTGTTGTTGCTGTTGTTGTTGCTGTTGCTGTTGTTGTTGCTTTGTTGTTGTTGCTGTTGTTGTTGTAGTTGTTTTATTGTTGTTTTGTTGTTGATTTTGTTGTTTTTTTGTTGTTGTTTTGTTTTTGTTGTTTTGTTGCTGTTGCTGTTGTTGGTTTTGTCGTTGTTGCTGTTGTTGTTGCTGTTGTTGTTGTAGTTGTTGTTTTTTTTTGTTGCTTTGTTTTTGTTGCTGTTGTTGTTGCTGTTGTTGTTGTAGTTGTGTTGCTTTGTTTTTGTTGCTGTTGTTGTTTTTGCTGTTGTTGTTGTTGTCCACATCCCTTGCCCTGCGACGACAATGTCCTTCATGTTGTTGTTGCTTTGTTGTTGTTGCTGTTGTAGTTGTTGTTTTGTTGTTGTTGCTTTGTTGTTGTTGCTGTTGTTGTTGTAGTTGTTGTTTTGTTGTTTTTGTTGTTGTTTTGTTTTTGTTTTGTTGTTGTTTTTGTTGTTGTTTTGTTTTAGTTGTTTTATTGTTGTTTTTGTTGTTTTTGTTGTTGTTTTGGTTTTGTTGTTTTGTTGTTTTTGTTGTTTTTGTTGTTGTTTTGTTTTTGTTGTTTTGTTGTTGTTTTTGTTGTTTTTGTTTTGTTGCTGTTGTTGTTAAACCCGGGCGGGAGCCGGGTACTTGCCCCTAGTATATATATAAGACGCATTTGTTGTCTGTCTGGTTGTCTGTCTGTTCCCTCATAACTCGAGATCCAGACAACCAAATAACGTGAAATTTGGTACACGTACACAAAATTATACCGGAAAGGTTATTAAACAGGTTTCGTTCCATATATATAAGATACTGGGGCCCGGGGGCCCAAAATGTAGTTTTTCCCTATATGAGCTATATAAAATAAAAATTATTGAAAATTAAGACGTAAAATAATGACGCAAATTAATAAACATTTTGGTGTCGAGATTAACAAGAAGGCGATTATCGCCATAAAATAAATTTTTTGTTGTTGTTGCTTTGTTGTTGTTGCTTTTGTTGTTTTGTTGTTGTAGTTGTTGTTTTGTTGTTGTTGCTTTGTTATTGTTGTTGTTGTAGTTGTTGTTTTGTTGTTGTTTTGTTGTTGATTTTTTTGTTGATGTTTTGTTTTTGTAGTTGTTGCTGTTGTTGTTTTTGTTGTTGTTGCTGTTGTTGTTGCTGTTGTTGTTGCTGTTGTTGTTGCTTTGTTGTTGTTGCTGTTGTTGTTGTAGTTGTTTTATTGTTGTTTTGTTGTTGATTTTGTTGTTTTTTTGTTGTTGTTTTGTTTTTGTTGTTTTGTTGCTGTTGCTGTTGTTGGTTTTGTCGTTGTTGCTGTTGTTGTTGCTGTTGTTGTTGTAGTTGTTGTTTTGTTTTTGTTGCTTTGTTGTTGTTGCTGTTGTTGTTGTAGTTGTTGTTTGTTTTTGTTGTTTGTTTTTGTTGTTTTGTTGCTGTTGTTGTTTTTGTTGTTGTTGCTGCTGTTGTTAAACCCGGGAGAAGCCGGGTACTTGCCCCTAGTAGATCTATAAGGGATTTATAGACAAAAACTTTGTTTTTACGGGTTTGTTTTATTATTTTTTAAAATTAAATGTGTGTATCATTTTAGTTTTATAAATACAAATATATATGTATATATAATCAAAGTACAAAACTTAGATCGAGGCATTGGTCGAGGTCAAATTATTATAACAGAATAAAATTTGATACACCATTGTCTTAATGTGTCTAATTATCAGCGGCAGAAAGGTTCAGAATGATTATCGGCCCTGTCGTCATGACATCCACAATAACAAAGCCAGCATTGTTGGAGCTTCGTTCAGTTTTGCTTTGACAAGCGCCGCGACCCTAACTCACAGACATGTCGGATCTAGAAATATAAACATGTAGCTCAGGCATGTCGTAACTCACCCAATGAAACAAGGTGAAATGTCAACACTTTATGTTCCAACTCTACTATGATGTCATTTGGTGCTTTTAACCAAAGGGAAGCCAGTTAGTCTTAATTCCTAAATCAGTCTGTCTGTTGGTACTTTCATCCAGTACGGCTGTTTGTAGGCACTTTAATGCTGTGGCTGTAGCGCTGTTTGAGTTTTCGCACATCGCTGATGTCCACCAACACATTAACTCTAGGAATGTTCACTAAATCTTACCATTACTAATTACTTAGCGGTTTGGAACCTATTTGTTAGCTCAAGCGATGTGTGCCGGCTCGTGTTGAATTTGAGGTGTTAAATGGTAGGTGAGAGGTGGATGTATGGGATGGTAGGAGTGGGATGGCAATAGTGGGGTGAGAGACCGTGAGAGATGGTAGGAGTGGGATGGCAATAGTGTGGTGAGAGACCGTGAGAGATGATAGGAGTGGGATGTCAATAGTGTGGTGGGAGACCGTGAGAGATGATAGGAGTGGGATGGCAATAGTGTGGTGGGAGACCGTGAGAGATGATAGGAGTGGGATGGCAATAGTGTGGTGGGAGACCGTGAGAGATGATAGGAGTGGGATGGCAATAGTGTGGTGGGAGACCGTGAGAGATGATAGGAGTGGGATGGAAATAGTGTGGTGGGAGACCGTGAGAGATGATAGGAGTGGGATGGCAATAGTGTGGTGGGAGACCGTGAGAGATGGTAGGAGTGGGATGGCAATAGTGTGGTGGGAGACCGTGAGAGATGGTACGAGTGTGATAGAAAGTGTGAGTCTTTTGGTAGGTATGTGATAGAATGTCTGCTGTGTGAGTTGCTACTTAAATAAATTGATGATTAACAACATCTTCTCCCAAGACTGCACGTGAATCACGCAGTCCACAATCTTTGAACAAATCTCCTCCGTTTCACCACCTCATTCCATCTTCTAGCCATTGAACCGACACAAGGACTATACAGCTGGTCTGCAAGATTTCATATCTTTTAAAAATAAACTCACATTCTACAAGTGTTTTATTTTAGGCCGCCATTTCTATAGGAACACAAACCATTAAACAACACTAATTTTTGTTAACGTTCGCAACTAAAAACTGAGTTACCATCTCGTGATGTCACGTTGGTCAGAGTTATTGAACGTATTGCCGGGCCCTATAATGACAGACTAGACAACAATTTCTGGATGGGCCAAGCGATTGAGAACCACTATAAAATGATACCGAGGCTATGTGTTTGAGACCAGTCGGTGCGGAATATTCTTTTTGTGTGCTGTTAATATATCATGAATTCATCGTTGGTCACTTTTTAATGGCGTGTTTCAGTATATTATTCTCTTATATCATATTCTAATTCAAGACGAAAAAATACAAAAATCGTGTGATAACATATCCGACTACCAATAATCGCCTTACCATAACATAAATCCGACTACCAATAATCGTCTAACTGCCTTACTAGGTTGGACTGTCACTGACCACTGGGTCTGGCGATCTTACTCAAATGTCCCGACAATCAGGCAATAGCTGGACCAAGGGAATCATTTAGATCAACATTCCATTTTTTTTTAAAGTGATAGGAGAAAATAAAAGCCTGGGGCGCACACGTATATTTCAGTTAAAACTAGAGGAGTTCTGTCCATTGAAATACAGCTTCCGTGTCATTCGCAAACACACGGTCATTTTATATGGACACACTCATTCATTCACACATACACACACGTGATGTCGAAACACACACGTATATACAGGATAAAAGATTCAACGTCTTTCGTTTTTATATAAATACAAATAAATAGTTTATTGTATCACAACAGAACAAAATCACAAAATTCTAAAACAAATATGTTCATCGAATTGTTTTGTTTTCGTTGTTCTAAATATTTCCCCATCTATAATCTACAATCAATAACATTAAACATATTTACATGCGACCAAACATGAAATTTACCCACACAAAATGGTGTTGGCTTTTCTAAAATAAACCTGATGAATTTACTTTCATTTCCCCTTCAAACTTAAAACAACCAATAGAATTTACCTGACGTAAATATTTTGGACATCATTCAAAATTCATGTGTTAAAAAAATATATATAGATAAAACATCACGCTATAGTTTACATACATGTCTTTCTTATCACGGCTTTGAAACCCACACTTGAAAAAAAAATCTATAAAATTATACAACTATTGACAAACTTAACTCTACGTCTCGGTTATGGAGAACATAATTATTGAAAATATAAAATTTAGATAAAATCTAACAACAATGTTTTATTATAGGGTTTAATTTTATAGTCATTTATTATTATTTTTTTAATTTATCATTGTACAATGAATAAACTTTGTTGAAAAGAACACAAATTGGTATTTTCGCGTGCCCCATTGTTCAAAGTGTGTACATCAAAGCTAATGAAACATTACATCAACCAATCAATGATTAGCATTGCAACGTCATCTTTTGGTTACGTGAATGGAACTTGATGACGTGGGAGAGGTTTGTACATGACGTTTGTCAGGTTTGTACATGACGTTTGTCAGGTTTGTACATGACGTTTGTCAGGTTTGTACATGACGTTTGTCAGGTTTTCACAAAACATTATTCAACGACACCTCAAGGGGAGTAATTAGCATAAGTCTGTCAGGTTGATGTTCTTTAACAATCTCAGATAAGGGTCTGTTTAACTATCGGTATTGGGTTTTTACATGTATTCAGTTTCTGTCCTATAAAACTATCGTAAATCTAGTACGCTATATTAAAAAAATATATATATGGTAAGGGAAGGATTCACTCGATCACTGGTTGAAATTTGATCCCAGCAGGCGTGGTGGTGGTGGTGGTCTTCGACTTCCGGGTGGTAGCAGACATCGGGGGAAATGGCGGGGAAAACTTTATCTATCCAGGCTTGAGAAATCTCATGCGTGGGCTGTGGGCAAGGCGGGAAACAGCAGAGAGTTAGAACAAAATACCATGCTTAGAAACGTGGAACACGAACAGTTTGGTTTGTACGATCTCACCGACTCACTCTCTCTCTCTCTTTCGTGTGTTCAGACAACGGGACGGAGATGACAGCTGACAAAACACATTTATTCGTCAACCTCGCGACAAACGTCCAGTGTTCCCTCAATTATCGCGTGGTGGTTCTCTTTTGTGCAAGGAAATCTTCGCGTGCTCAGCACTGATAGGTGGGCTTATAAGCTTATAACCGTTATAGGTGAAGTAAACGATATACGTTTAGGCAATTCGAAATCTGAATAGCACGATTCTAAGATTTACACCAACTTCGAGGGAACACTACAACGTTTTGTTTAGTATCCTTATAGAAAAAAAGTAAGATAAGATACAAAAATAAAATTTTTAAAAACACAACACATTTTTAAAATTCTAATTAAACATGAATAAATTGAAAAGAAAATTAAACATTAAAATCGGTTAATAAGAAAAGATCAAAACGAGAGAAAATTGAAAAAGGTAGAAATGAAAATATTTAAGATTAATTCCTAAATTCTAGTAAACAATAACTTCTCACTATAGGTACACTCGGGATATACAATGTAGAACACGACGTAAGGAATGAACATACAGATGGAGAAAAATAAAGTTAATTTATTTTGTAGGCTATCAAACTCAATTCAACAAACTCAATCAACTCCTCAACTAGTCTACAACACTTGTAAACGTAGTGTGGAATGGATCAGTTGTGCGTAAGTTGCTGATCTTAGAAATTATTTCATGATATCTGCATGTCTCCAAATTGGAGAATTTCCATATTTTTATTTTCTAATTTTTTCAAACATCAATTCAAGGCATTAGTTATCATTTTCCCATTGAAATGATAAATGTTTACAACATAAAACTAAAAAAATACATGGATGTCTGATAAAATCTTTGCACTGGGTTATATTACATGGAAGCAATTATTCAAACAAAGAAATTTCAAATAAATAAAAAATTAAATCATAAAAAAGAAATGTTCAAATCTAAAGAAATCAGAAGTATTAGTCTCAGGCGGTTGACAGATTGTATTTAAAGCTTTTATGGAGAGAGGAGTGAAGAGAAATAGATGCAACTCTAAATTGAAGAACTGTGTAAGGGGAGACAAAGAAGCTGGGTACTGGACACTTGTAAAGACAGCACCAACAACAACGGTATGAATATGAAAGAAAATGGTTTAATGGGGGATATTAACATGAGCCGTGTGTGTCTGTGTGTAAATGTGTGTCTGTGTGTAAATGTGTAATTGTGTGTGTGTGGATGTTTGTGTGGGTGTAGGGTTGTGTGGGTGTAGGGTTGTGTGTGTAAGTGTGTGGAAGTGTATATGTGTATGGGTGTGAGTGTATGTGTAGGTATGTGTGTATGGGTGTGTATATATGTAGTTGTGTGTGTGTGTGTGTGTTAACGAGTGTATGTGTAGGAATGTGTATTTGTTTGGTATAGGAGTAGTCTCAAGTGATTTAGTATAAAGTGTTTCAATATGGATTGCATATAATTGACGTACAAGGATGACGTCAAGAAGTTATTAAATAGAGTTTCCAACAATTTACGTGTTATACCTATAGGTCCATGTGTTGGTTATTAAGAAAGGAACAAGAGAACGTGTTTTTATTCATATCTGAGCGTTGTATTAGATTATTAGATTATGGATGTGTTGTATTTTTAAATTCGAATATAATGCATTATAATATGATTAAAGCTTTTCTCTTTGTTCTTTTACTTCTATTCTCGGAATTAGTTCCACATTGTTCAATGCGTCTGATGCATACACAGAAGTAAAACTCTTAGGTCTTTAGGTCTTCAAAATACATGTAATGTCAGATTGTGGTCGTGGGAGAGGTAACTAAACAAGCGCGGATTTAGCTGAGGAAATGTAGAAAATGTAGGTAAGAGTGTGTGGAATAGTGTGGACAAATACAATGAAGGGTTGATGACTAAAGAATAGAGAAATAAATTTCCAATAACTAAAAGAAGGCCGTAAAACAGTGCTGTTAACTCAAGGTGCCAAATTTTCCCAAGCAGGAGTAAAAAAATTCCCAAATTAGACTAAAAATTCCCAAATGCATTAAATTATGTTGGCGAAGCAATCTCAAATATTTCCATATTTAAGGCCAAATCCTCATAAATTCCCATTTCTATAAATTTGCCTATTTTTGCTTTAAAAAAAAATTCCCACGATTTGGGAAATATCCCAGGAGTTAACAGCACTGCCGTAAAAATGTTTTTAAAAAAATATTTAAACAAATTAAGTTTTAAAAAATGAAACAAATAAAAATATATTGTTACCATGCATCGTTCCTTGGCTGGGGAAACAAATCAAGAAATCAGTGTTAGTGAATCATA
>CALYLW010003160.1:0-15204 GCA_944989445.1 Ampullaceana balthica | reverse complement strand
TATAATAAAGATGCAGGCAAATGTTTGTATGAATCCCTGAAAATGCCTTGGACAGTCATACGGCAATGCTGCAAATATGAGTAGGAAGTATCAGAGGCGTCACTAGGGTTGGTGTCACCCGGGGCGGTAGCTCATGGTGTCACCCCCTTACGACTTAAGGGGACGTCCTTAAATGACGTCACGTGATTTTAGTTGATTTTTACCCCCCCCCCTTTTCCGTCATGACTACGTCACAAAAACGTAGACCTCCCTCCAATATGACGTCACAAATCTTTGACCCCCCCCTCAAAAAAAAGCGTATTTTCTATTTGCAAATTAGCTTGTTGCAAATTATTTTTTGACATTTAATATGTATGTAGTGTAAGTCTGCACTCTAATATCTTAACACATGTGAAGCCATTGAACACGTAATTATATAAATTGTTAACAATCATATATTTAAGTGGAAATTTTATTTAAAATTGCGCGTTTTTTTTATGTGCCGTCACAGTTCTTAACTACACCTCCAACTCGTCACAAATGCGTGACCCCCTCCCCCCTAGGCACGTGACGTCATTATTGGACGGCCCCAAACCCACAGAGCTCCTACGAGGGAACATACAGAATTTTGCATTTTTGTGTCACTCCTTGTGATGGTGTCACCCAGTGCTTTCAGCACCCCTTTAGGGACGCCACTGCTTAGTGTAACTTACTAAATAATTTCGTGACGGTGACCCGTAAAATAGCACACAACAAAAGAGCGCAGATGAAGATTGGAGGCAATTTTTTAATAGATGGACTACCAACGAGGTAGGCGCTCATATGCTTGCGCCCATTCTTCGCTCCTTAATCGTTTAATTGACATATGATGACCACTTCAGGGAGTAAAATGTTCCCAACATATTTCAAATAAGCCTTCAAATTAAAAAAAAATTGTTTATCAATAAATTGAATGACTTTTTTTTTAAAGCTTAAGTATTGTCTGTCATACTGTAAGAACATTTATTAATTTTATAAAAAAAATCATCTAACTTTTGAACGCGCCCAAAATTTAAGTGTAATTTGACTTACTTTATTTTGTAACTTTCAAAATTAAAGTCAATCATTAGTAAAGAATTATTTAAGCGGGAAAAGGTATAAGGTGGTATTTAGACTCAAAAATAATTCGAATAAATTCTCACTATCTTTCCCTCTTTTAACAAAATTAAGTAAAGGATTCACTTGCTTATCTTTAATGCTGCAAGAATGTGGAATTATGAATTGTAGACACAATACTCGAATATAACAGATTATATCTTCAATAATAAAACTATATAATTTGCTATTGTCACGCAAGCCAGTCAGTCTGTCCTGACGCTACTAATTTTAGAAAGCAGGGAAAACCTAATTACTGCACCAAAGCATCAAAAGGTGTGCAAATTAAATATTCGCTGTGAAAAAATATTATATGAAGTCATTGTTTTCGCTCATATTTTAATTTTGGAAAAGGGATCAATGTAAAAAGAGGACTTGATGATGGTTAATTATAAAATTAAAACAAAAAATGGGCGCCGTAGGCGCCCTGCAACCCCTATTATAAAATACTTTGTGTACATTTCAGAAAGTTTAATATTTCGTATTTATCAAACAAGGACAAGTTAGTTGGGCTTTTGAAAAAGGTCGGCGCCGTAGGCGCCCTAAAAAAGTGCATTTTTTAAATAAAATTAATAGATTTCAGCTGAAAACTTCCGTCATTTTTGACGGGTGTACGCTAGTATTGTATATTATGGTCAGACCAGACGTTTTTCAACTTCAAAAAATTCGTCGTTGCCGTTGCGTAGATGCGGTTCTGACTTCTAATAAATTAAGTTTCTTGGAATACAGCATAAGTCGGGACGGGACCATCGTAAACCGGAGACTACCTGTATATAAATGACTTTAATAAATATAAATAAAACAAATTTATTAACTCAAAGATATTTAATTCATAATTTTCCTCTAAAAAACAACAAAGAAAACCCATATTTTGATTTTGATTTTTTTTGTTGAGAAAAATCTTCTTCCCCCAATCCCAACTGTGGTGGACGGACTAGTGAGGTGGGGTGTCGGTATGTCTAAGCCCAGTTGGCTTATATCAGGGGCGTCTAAACTTTTTGCATGTAGGGCCATATTCCTTGACGTAAAGATATTCTTGGGCCGGATTAAAATAATTTTATAAAAATGACAGGTTGATAAGTTTGTATTGCCAAATTTTAATGTGAAGGGGGAAACTGAGATCTTGAATGCAGTAAATAGGTGAGGTCAGAGGTCAGGCTCAATGCCACTTGTTTGGATACGTATACTATTACGTATGTGAGAGTCACTTATTCTCGTCCTCACACGGTTCTTTTTAAATTCATAACTGAAAATGTCTGCTCACACAAGTATGTCGAGCTAAACAAGATGATCAATTTTGTAGTAAATGTTCGAATCTTTTTGCATCTCTCTTTATCCAGCTGTCTGTAAAAGCAATGGGAGAAGGCTGTGGTCTGCAACGATATTTAGCATCAGTTTGCAGCTCAATGAGCTTCATCTGCAGATTACCTGGAGCATTATCAGGGTCAACAGAGAAAGATGAAGATTAACAAAAATACATGGTTTCCTTTTCAATAGTTTCAAAGTCCTGAATGCGTCTTTGAAATTCGTCAGCCATCGATGTGATATCTGCAACATACTTCTGCATTTGCTAATTGAAGCTTCTTTCTGGAAAATGTGTCTTGATTTCATGTAGTGAGGGGAAATGTGTGGTATTAGGCTGCATTTGAAACAGTTGCCTTTCAAAGAGTTGCAGCTTGTTCCCAAAAGCCTTGATATATGAATATAATTGGCTTAGCACTGCATTGTGCCCTTGACGATTTGTGTAGATGTCTTGTCAAAATCTTCCATCCAAGCAGTATCAGATAGTTCTGGAATTGGTTGTTCAATGTATTGCCCAATTTATTTTTTAAGTGCGTAATAGCGCTGACGTGCTGTCCCCCCGACTGAGCCACGGTATACCATTGTGATACACATCTTCGAATTCTCCCTGGATGTCATGAAGATACTGCTGAAACTGGCGGTGAAAAGGGGATTTAGAGCGAATAGATTTCATAGCCTTTATCACTGGTTTAAGGACACGATCACATCAAAGGTGTTTTGCACAAAGAACTTGTTGGTGAATGATATAGTGAAGCTTAAAATCTTTGCCAGCCTCTTCGCTGACTTTGATATACACACGTTTTTCTAGTCAACTTTGTTCATCAGTCCTGGCAGGGGCACCATCAGTAATAAATACAGAGATTGTTTACTTGGTAATTTAACGTCACTGACAGCAGAACAAACAGAAGCAACTAAATTTGTTCCCCTTGTTTGGTTTTTAAGACTGAAAGTCTAGTAATTGGTAATCAACAAAATGTTATCGATTTTCGCCATCATTTGACGTACTCAAAATAGTACAAAATTTCGACTATTCTTATAATTATGATGTTTTTAAAGAAATAATACGTCAGTCAATCAATTACTTCAGATAATGCCGCGGGCCAGTTGAAATTGCTTCGCGGGCCGTACTTTGGACACCCCTGGCTTATATCATTTAAAATAAAAGACACCGCCTCTCATATTTCCAAACCATGTACAGCGACTCTGGTCCGGCTGTTTCTTTTATATTTTTCCTAATTTGTTTTATTGTATTTTTGTGTGATTGTTTTATCATTGCTTTTTAACTGATATTTTTTTATTAACAAGTTTATGCGTTTAGCGTATTTCATTGTATTTCGTAATATCTTTTTAGGGGAAAAAACGTGTCTTTTTTTTCTTCTTCTTCTTTTTTTTTACATAAAATCATACACAGTAAATTGTTAGGTTTGGGTGTCACCCCCTGATGGGTGTCACCCGGGGCGGCCCGCCCCCCCCCGCCCCCCTAGTGACGCCACTGGGAAGTATAACGGAAACCAGGCTATTCTTCGTGAGAAGTGCAGTGTTGCTCATTATGTGCCGTGCAGAGTTCATTCCCTTAATTTGTTTGGGAAAAGTGCAACAGGTTGCCCTGCTGCATTCAGATATTTTGTCTTCTGCAAAATCTTTATACCCGACTTGTTGCATCTACTCATCGTTGACAATTACTTCAAAAACACATGAAATTGATACATGTTAACAAAGCCTTGTCTGACACAAGATTGTAAGTCTGGCATGATGCTGTAAGGTCTGTTAATAACTCATACCATGAGAATATCGCAGCACTGGAAGAATTAGCAGCAAACGAAAATCAGCCACGTGACTATTGAATTGAAGCAGAAGGATTTCTAAAGGAACTTGAACATCTGGGAGTCGCTATTTCACTTAAAATTTGGGAAACAATTTTAGAAAAGAAGTCTCTCATTGAGTTTGTTAAAAGAAAGCATTCTTAATTTGATTCCTATGAAGACAAAGGAAAGGACAAGTCCGTGGTAAAAAAAAGAGTAAAAGCAATCTTCAATGCTATATAAAATTTATTTTTAAAAAAAAAGCGTCAGTTTGATAAAGTGACATCACCAAAACAGTATTTTCCACGAGACAAAAATTCATGGTTGAGATTTTTCTGGTAATCATTGAAAACTTTCTTTAGCCCTACAACATCGGTTAGGCGCATATAAATAAATCCATGAGAAATTTGGCTTTCTTACAAACCTAACTGAGCTCAGCAATTTCGCCATCTAATATGCAGCAGCCACGTTGTGGAAGAATTTTCAAGTGATTTCGAAGACTTCCTACCTTCAGAATTAGTTCAATTTTCAGAACTCTTAAAAAAGTTATTGGCCAGCCCCAGGCTTTTGGTAAGAAAAAGGGAGTAGCCCAATCAGAGGCGTCACTAGGGTTGGTGTCACCCGGGGTGGTAGCTCATGGTGTAACCCCCTTAAGACTTACCCCATAGAACTCCTCTGAATCTTTCAGTGCCAAATAACGTGAACATGCAGAATTTTACATTTTGGTATCACCCCTTGTGATGGTGTCACCCGGGGCGGCCCGCTCCCACCGCACCCCCTAGTGACGCCACTGCTTCTAAATACATACTTAAATGACAAAAAAGTGTTTTGAAAACGTCCTTTTTCAAATAGACAATACAGCTTATATGGGGGGGGGGTGCAAATCTTTGTGACGTCATATTGGAAGGGGTATAAGTTTTTGTGACGACGCGTGACGAGGGGGGGGGAGGGGGAGTGAAAATCGGCCAAAATCGCGTGACGTCATTTATGGACAGTCCCTTGAATCAGTTTCCCCCACTGGTTCTAACTTCTACTTATTAAAAAAAACATAAGCTTATTATATTTAGTTTCACTGTTTATATAAATCACACAGCTATATTATCCTATAACTTGACGAATTCACACTCTAAAATACACTGCATATTGCACACATCCCCACCCCATCCCAATATTATATGAGCAAGGAAAAAAAACATTTTGAAAAAGGAAAAATCTGATTTTTATATAAGTTCAGTAATTTCGAGAGAGATGACATCCGATGAATAACGAAATTCTTTACATTATGAAAGTAATGTTTACAATTTTGGAACAAGAGAAAGAAAATGTGCTGGAAATCGCAAAAATCTTCACAATAATTCAGAGGTCATTAACGGATGGACGGAATAATATGAGACTGACTTAGTGAGGCCATCCTCCATGGAATTTAAAGAAACCCATAAAAATACACATACAAGTTTTCTTCCTTGCTCTGTTCATATCGTTTTGAACTCTATAGAATTGAAATTTAACATTATAGAACACAAATTGGCAAGATGATCAAGGAACTGTAGCCAGTGGCTTCTTTTTCTCTTCCTTATCTAATGGCTCATATAAATACCATAATATATGTTTGGGGGGGGGCCTTCGAGATTTTTTGGGTACTGGTATCCAAAGGGTAACTAACTACCCATGGTTTCCAAAATATATTCAAGGAGATTATCAGCAATGTAAAAATTATTATTTTCTGATAAATATAAATCACAGTTATTGATGAAAATTTGAACAGATTCTTTTATATTAAGTCATTTGTGTTTTGCACCTATCATGGAATTATTTCTTTCAGGATATTCAGTTATTTTAGTTCTCCCAAAACATGTACATTCCGTAATTCACCGTGCACTCCTTAAATCACCGCACTCTTTCCAATACAACGAACTCTCCTAATCAACAGTTTTGTCTATGACGTTTTTTCCGTTGATAAAATATCAATGATTCGGGTCGCGGAATATAAGGAGATTAAAAAAAAACGGTTGCAGTTGCTGAACATGTGCAAAATGATTTTTTCTTGTCATACTGCAACATTCAGATTACATTTCTAATCTAATTACGTAGTTTCATTTTCGCTTCTATTTGCTGATCAAGATATTTCCTTATGTGTTAAGCGAGGAAAAGGTTTAGATGTTGCAGTAGTTTAATGCCAACATCAAGTTGCTCGACCGTGGTCTGCCGAAACTTGTTGAAGTACAGAAATGTAACTTGTTTCCTTGTTAATATATCTTGTAGTTGTAGGCGTTCTCTCAATACGTAACCTTGCATCCAATAATCCTCTGAAGAATTTGTTTCAATAAAACAACTTTAATATGTATACTATATACATGACATCTAATTTGAGGTAATACAACGTGGAGTTCTCAAACACACCATCCGCCATGACACCCAGGACTCTGACACCCCCCAACTCCTTTCCCGCTCTTTCTCTCACGTGACCTCTCCATCACTAATCATGTGATTCACACGTGACAAGAAGGGCCATGCGATTTTCGTTTTCCACCCAAGATGATTGACTGGATTTTACAATAACTCAGGGCATATCCTAAAATTATGTTAAACTTAAATTAGACAGTCCACATAATTCAATACAACTCAAATCATCGTGTTTGTTGTTAGTAATAATATGTATCATTATAAATGGTACATGAAGCGCCCCTTTTGCCACCATTCATTATGATCAATTCAAAGATAAAGATTCATCTAGATGAATTCTAGTATTACAATATCTTCTATTCGCTATATTATATAGTGGCTCACACAGGATTGGAATTGTTAACGGAAAAAAATAATTTAAAAATAAATAAAATGTGAATCCGCTCGTACCGTTTTTCATCTGCATTTCAGCACGACAACACTATGACGCTCAGAGAAGTTGTTGTGTAAATGGTTTATTTTTAAATGTGTCTCCCTGCCCCACCTCCCCGTCAATTTCCGTGGCGTCTCTGGCCAATCATCCATGGTCTTATTAACAGCTTCAGTGTCAGCTGTCATGTTTTTATGTTACAACATTAAGATTTCTGAAAGGCGATTCGTTTAAGACGAGCTGTCTACATGGATTATTTCAGGTTAAAAAGGTTTTAAAAGTTGAAGTCGCGGAGATTTGTTGATTTTAAAACTCTACATCCCCGAAGGATGGGATTAAAATTTAGGGGGAAAAAAG
Organism: Ampullaceana balthica; assembly: GCA_944989445.1. Taxonomy (NCBI): domain Eukaryota; kingdom Metazoa; phylum Mollusca; class Gastropoda; family Lymnaeidae; genus Ampullaceana; species Ampullaceana balthica. Next base: position 7,797 of record CALYLW010003160.1, on the reverse strand, counting down.
TATGAATGAAATAATTTGATATTAAGCAAATATGTAAAATATGTGTCCGTTGATGGGAGGTGTCGTAAACAACTTGTTGTCTAAGCCTGTGATGTAAAAAGGTTATGTCACGTTTTAGCGGAAAGATGTCTATCAGTTAAACTATATATAGCCATAGATGCATCAAAGTAGCATCTAATTACGGGATATGCGGAGATTGAAGGAAACTAACTCTGAGAGATAGAATTCAGATATAATTTGATGGCAGTGTCATTAATTTATAATTCAGGGGAAATAAATACAAATTCAGATTTATATTTTACAAAATTATATTTAATAAATTATGATCGTGAGTTTCTTATCAACTTACTATAATACAAATTTAAAAACGAACCATATTATACGAACAAAACCAAAAAGTTGGAGCCGCGAGGAGGTACTCTGTATTACACACATCTGTATACATCACATCACCGAAGGAATTTTGGAGGCAGATGCCTACGATTTCAGTGCACAAAATAATAGTTGATATAAATATAAGTTTACTAGAATTTGTTCGTACAGACTTAGATGCTTCAAATTTAAGTATCTTCACGGTTATTATTTCACCCAAGAATAAATGCTGTGGATTAGTATTGATGGATTAACTGACATGATAATAATGATGAAATCTTTTATAGCGCTTTTCCCCATCATATTGTAGCATCCCCAACAAGCTCTGATGTTTAAGATTATATTTTTGTATCTTAGACTTCTCTCCTTTGGCAGGGGCGGATTAAGATTGCACGGGCCCCTGGCTGCAATTCCAGCGGGGGCCCGGTCCAGCCATCTTTATTATACAATATAATAAATTTGAGGCCCTAAAATCATTGGGGGCCCTTGGCTTTAGCCCAAACAGCACCCCCCTTAATCCGCCATAGTCCTTTGTTCAAAAAATTAAATCACATTTTTTCCCTGTTGTGTATGCGTTTAAAAAGAAGAGGGGGGAGGTTTTAGTCATGGTTAAATTCTAAACTAACACTCGTCAACTAACAATATGAGGTAAAAGCAAATATACGTGATAATCAATGATCCCTTTACACTGCGCTGCTGCGCAGATATCTGACCAACGCCGCGCAGCAATTTATATTTCCCGCGCAGCAAATTTTCATAAGGATAATATATGTGTGTTTGTGGGATGTTGATGTAACATGGCTATGTGATATTTTCCTATGCAGGTTTTTGAAAGTTAATTTGACCCCATTGATTGTTTGTTTAGTTCCACAGGTCTCTATACCTTAATTTGAATTTTCTCAATATCGGTGCATTACACTTTTTATAATATACTTATAGCTACGGTTAATTGCATGCTCATCACACAATTAAGTTATATTACAAACGTATGGCTGAACTGAAATCGTCATAATATACAAAGAGATACTTAACAACAAATTGTCACTGAAATATTTTCACCTACGTAATGAAACTTTTAAGGCGGTACGCCTCCGCTGAAAAGCGGGGGTAAATATCAAGTAAATATATAGTTTCAAAACTTGGATAGCTTGACGTAAAGGTTAGAGGATACAAGTTAGACAGAGAGATATTCCAATAGCTTGACGTAAAGGTTAGAAATACAAGTTAGACAGAGAGATATTCCAACTATTAGACACTGAATTATAAGCAACCACTGATGGTGACGAAACGATGCTAACATCACACACACACACACACAACACCACACACGCACACACTCACACACGCCGCTGCGCGAGACGCGAGAGCTGAGTCTCTCTCTCTCTCTATGTCCCTCCCTCTCCTCCCTCTATTTCTCTTTACACTCTTTCCTCTCTCTCCCACCCCCTCTCTCCCTCTCTATCACACATCCACCACTAACACTACCCTTTATTATTATTTCACACCTACTCATCCTACCTCTCTCCCACCATGTCAACTTTTAACTCCCTACCTCTTCATATCCATCCTTCTCACATCTCCCAGAGACATATACAACCCTCCCAACACATCTTTCCACACTCACACACACTCCCACACCACATACTCAACAAACAACAACACCCAACCCCCCATCATCACCCTTTTTATCCTCATCTAAAAATTTTTACTCCCCAAATCCCACCCCCACACAACCACAACATCCCAACAATCAACAACTCTCGCTCTCAACACAAAACCCACCACCACACCCTATAATAATAATCTCTCTCACCCCCCCCACTTCCCCCCCCTACATCCACCCTATCCACAAAAAACTACCCTCCCCTAATTCTCCCTCCCCCCCTATGTTCCCACATCTCCCCCACAATTCCTACCACAAAAACCTAAACACACCTAAAACCCACTATCCCCCTAATATATTATCAATCTATTTCTCTTCTCACACTCCTTACCCTACACACAAATCCACCCCCACACAAAACACCCCTACACCATACCCAACCATAAACACCAAAACCCCCCCAACCAAAACAAACACACATACCTTACCAAATACCCAAACACCAAACACACCAAAAAACACACACCAACAAACCAAAAAAAAAACAAACATCCCCCCAAACCTCCCCACCCCCAATAACATACATACAAACAAATATACACCACACACAAACCACACCAACCAAAAACCACACACACACAACTATTATATATACATATATACACATATACATACATCATATATAGATATATATATATATACTCATTATATAAAACACAAAAATACTATACTAACAACACCAACCCCTAACACCCTATTCACACAATAACAAAACAAACACCAACCCCAACAACAACCCACCCACCAACCACACAAACATACCACCAACCGCCACCCCCCAAACCTACCCTACACTACACCACACTCCCCACACACCATACCAATCACAACACACTCAAACGCTCTTCTTCTAACTCAACCCCTAAAACCATACTACACAACCTACCACATCAACAACACAAATACATCAACTCCTAAAACCCCCCCACCCCCCATCAACCACCACACAACAAAACACCACCCCCAACCCAACCCACACACACACACACAACACCCCCACCATCAACCCAACACCTCCCAACCCACCCCCACCCCACAACACCACCACACCCCACCCCCCACCCCACTCCAACCCCACCCACACTCCCACAACCCCCCCACCCCTCCAAACACCACACAACCCCAACACCCACAAACACACAACCACCACCACAATCAACCCACTCACCAACCACACCCTCACCCACACACCCAACCAACAAAAACCCACACACACCACCTACACTCCATCCACAAACCCCAAACCCACCCACACCTACAACCACCAAACCCCCACCCCCACCAATCCCCAACAAACCCACACCAAATCACACCCAACATACATACCACCCCCACGCACTCAAACTTTCCACACCCAACAACACAATCACAACCCATAACATTACATCACTTTACTCCATCCAAACTCACACTTTTCTCACCACTCAAACCACCCCACCCACACCCCACATCCACCCCACCCACTTCACCACACTCTCAACACACCCCACACCCACCAACACCTCTCATTATTTTCATCCACCCCAACATCATTTCCCTTCACTCAACACCTCCTCTCACACCACCCTCGTCATTTATCACCACTATCAACTCACACCCCATATCTCCTGACCTACACACTCCACCCAACTACACCAACACACACACACCCCACATACAGAGACCCATACCCACTCTCACCCACTCAACCAACTTATCATATCTACACCTCATCTATCATGCCACCATTCTACCCACCACCCCCTCCTTCACCCCAAAAATTAACATATAATTACCACATTAACTAAAAACCAAATAAAAAAATACTAATCACTCCCACCTCACCACCAATCAAACCACACCAAATACCCCACACCCACCATCCAAATAAAAACAAACCCATCCAACATACGTAACATCCCCCTTCCAACCCCAACACAATACAACACACACACCTCTATCTAAACCACCCAACCTCCACACCTAACAATCTATACCAAAATCATCACACATTCACACAACTCTAAACCCCATAAACTCCCACCAAACTCACCCCCTATCCCACACCAAAAAAACACCCCCTTCAACTCCCCCCATAATAAAACTCCCCACCCCACACTTCCCCCACAAAACCCACAAATTCAAATACACCCCAACAAACCCAACTACCAAAAAAACCCTCCCAAAAAATCCCAACAACTTTTCTTATATCTAAAAATCCCCACCCACACACCTCTCCAACCCCAAAACCCCCAAAAAACCATCGCCCCACAACCATACTCCTCATACTGACCCCCTCCATCCAAACATCTCAAAAACAATAATACCACCCCCATCCCTATTCCCCATCCTCATAACCACCTCCTGTGTGTATCAATTTCATTACTCCCTTCACAATACTTTTCTTATTTTCCTTGTCTACCCAAACCCCCACCCCCAAAACCCCCACCAAACACATTCTCTACCACTATAATACTATATCCCATCTCATGTGTTCCCCACCTCTTTACCTCTTTCAACCCCAAAAACAAACTCAAAAACCCAACAAAAAAACCTAACCCCAACCCCCTCCCATATATTCTCCCTACACCAAAGTGCATCTCCACTCCCTCACACACACATTAGTCAACCACTCAAACCACACTCATCCACCCAAAACAAATCATATAACCAAACATCCTTTATCAACCTTTTCTCAACTTAACCAATAAATTAACAACAACAAACAACAACCCCCCGCTCTTCAAATCTAATACAATCACAAACATATTCCATAAACTAAACCTTAATGTCCCCACCAAAACTTCACATCCCATTAACAATAACCCCAACCTACCACCAAATTTATTCCCCCCCTATCCCCACATCAATTAACAATATATATCCACCATCAACTATCTCTCTCACCTACATTTCTCTCTCTTTCCTTCTAATTTAAATACCTCTACATATAAACATTTCCTTTATATAAATCTCCCACCTAATACACCACCCAACTCATACATACACACTACACACAACCTAATAAAACAATCCCCCAACACCTCTTAACAATTCATCCTTAACCTCAATCTCTCCCTCACCAACCACCCTCACACAACCCCCTTCCCCCCTACCAAACTACAACCCCCCTAATTTCCTCCCCTACTCTCCCCAATCATAAGTCCAAACCCCACTCCCAACCCCAAAACCACTAACCCCCCAACCTTCCCACAATCAATCCCTCCCACTCCTCTTCCCTGTGTCCCCACCTACCAACTCAACTCCCTACCCAATCCATAATCCTACATCCCCTCCCCCCACAAAATCCCCATCATATACCTCAACCATCTCCCTAAAAAAAAACCACACAACACAACCTCTCCCCTCACACCAATCACAAAACACCACCCTTCCCCCCCTACCACTCCCCCCAATATCAACTTCTCTAACTATGTGTACATTTACCTATATCTTATCAAACTTCTATCCCTTATCCACTTGTCCATAACCATAAAACTTCTCCCACACATCCGTCCACTCCATACCTCCCACCAACCCTTAAATTATACACCCCCCCAAACTCCAAAAACAACCATACACATAACCCACAAAACCACACACCCATATAGTAAACAAATAAACTCCACACCTCCTAAAATCCAATTTCTTTGTAATCACCTATACAACAAATTCACACCCATTACTAAATACCCCATTTTAAACCTAACCACACAACTCATACTTCCCCCCCCCCACCAAAACAAATGTACCTAAACAAATCTCCCAAATCACCTTATCTCCCCTCCTCCATTCACCCGATACCTATCACAACAATCCCCAAATAGTTCTATCCATTAAAATAACACTTCTCAATATAACCAAACTCAGAATCCTCTCCCTATCATCCCCCCTATAAATATGTATCTAATATGTCTTTTGTATCAAAAATATTCCCATTCTTAATTCCTCCCACACTACCTTATCATACTAAAAAACCTGCCAATCCTTTCAATACCACGTGAAAATAATATCAATAAAAAATCTATTTCATCACATAAACTAACATCAAGATCCAAAAAATAAATGCCCATAACATTCCACATTTTAAAGTCTCAAAACTTACAAATCTTATGTACCTACACATCACTGCCACTATACTTACACAAAAAACAAACACATATATAACCAATAAAACCCACATATTAATTAATCACATTCTACCACACAAGATTTCATTTTTTTTTCATTTTGTCAAACATCATATGTAAATAAATCTCTATATAATCTTATTAAAACTTAACAAAAATCATTTGATAAATAATCCACATTTAAACAACCTCCTCTCAATCAACATTTATAATTTAATCATTATTAATAAATCACTTTTTTGCACTTAAACACTTTCCATACCAAGCCCAATCCTACCCCTCTCATCTATTGCCTCTTAACCACTCCCCTCTCCCCCCCCTCGTTACCTCTACTTCACAAAAACATCTCCCCCATCCACAACTTCCTTTCACAAATAATGATCCACCCCCCCCCCCAACACCTCAATTCAAATACACAAATCCCTCTTCCTAAAACCACCCCAAAAAATACCAAACCTACATACAACTCTCCCTATCTACCACTTTTTATCCTTATTATCCTCTTCCTCCCTTTATCCCCCCACCCCCTTTTATCACCCCATACCCCACATCCATACCCCTAACAATTGCAAATCCCTCAACTTTCATAACATCATTTTTCTCTACTACCTTTTTAACCCCCATATCAACCCCCTTTATAACCCCACCCCACTATCCTCAATCAATTTCACCAACCAAAACAACCCACCTCATTTTATTCCCCACCAAAAAACCTCTAACATCCCCAATCCACCAACATCCTTACCTCCTACAACTCCCACCCAATCCCAACAACCCAACCAATTCATATCCCCACTTCATTCTCCCAATCATCTCACCTAACTTAAATACCTCCCTCCCCCCAAACACCATTCATACAAACACATCTCACCCCTCATAATACTTTCAACCTCCCTAAATACCCCATCAACCCCTCCCACCCACCCCAATCCAAAAATACACCTTTCTCCACATAAAATATCATACCAAACACCCCCATCCTCAAAAAAACAAAAAAATCACTCCAATCCTCAATAAAACCCAAAAAAACCCCTTCCAATACCAAACCAAATACAACCACTTCCACCCCAACTCCATCAACAAAACCCCCCCCACCATCTCTCCAACCAAACACCCCAATAAACCCCCCCAAACCCTACCCACTCTCCAACCCTAATAACCCTAAACAAACTCCACCACAACAACCCTACTCCTACCCTATTATCAAAACAAATAATCACCAACAACCCTATCATCTCACAACACCATTACATCTAACAACCCCTCCAACCCTCACCATACCTTCATCCCCACAATATACCTCCCCTTCAAATAACCCATACACCCCAAACCACATAAAAATCCTACCATACCCCTCATCTACTCATCCCCCCTACTTTACACCTCAAAATCCTCCTCCCCCCACACATCAATCCCTCCTTTCCCCATAATCCCAAACCCCCCCCCCCAACCTTTCCATCTCATATCCCTTCCCCACCATCTCCCCCCATCCAAACCTCCTCCACTATTTAAACTAACACAACCTATTCTACCAATTTTTCTTTTTTTTTCTTTCCTCTTTTATCCCCCCCACCTTTCATCCCCCTCCCCCCCACCCCAAAACCTTATACATAAAACATACCCCCCCCCCTCCTCCTCCTCCCCCCCTCCCCC
>CALYLW010003159.1:0-15221 GCA_944989445.1 Ampullaceana balthica | reverse complement strand
TTTTTTTTAATGTATTTATTTATATGGGGGAGGTGTGGAAGGAGGTATGGAGTTGTGGTATATTTGGGGTGTAGGGTGTGAGGTTTGGTTTAGTGTTTTTGGTTGATAGTGTTTTTGATGTGTAGGTGTAGGGGTGTGGGGTTTGTATATGTGTTAGAGGTTGGGGTGGAGTATGTTGGGTGTGGGAGGTGTGTGTGTTTTGGGAGGTGTTGATGTGTTGGGGGGTTGGGGTTTTAGGGTTATAGTTGTTAGATGAGTAAGTATATGATGTAAGTGTAGGGATGGTGTAGGGTGTTTGGTAGTGGGGATATTAGGGGTGTGGTGGGGATTGTGTGTAGTATTATTGGGGTTAGTAATGTGTTTGTGGTTTTTGAGATGTGTGGTGTGATGTGTGGATGGTGGTGTTTGGGTGGGTGAGTAGAGAAGTGAGAGTGAGGGTGTGGAGGTTTTTGAGATTAGTGGGGGGTGTATTGGGTTAGGTTGGATGGTAATGGTTGGGGGTTTGAGTGAGTGTGTGTTTGGTATTTGAATATTAAGATGGTATGGTATGATTGGATAGAGTATTATTTGATGATTATGTGGAATGAGGAGGGGGTAAGGATAGAGAGGGGAGGTTGTTGTGTTTTGTGTGTTTAGGTTATGTTGGTGTTTTTGTGGTTGAGTGAGGTGGGGTGGTTGGAGAGGGTTGATTTGGGGTTTGGGTGTGTGTGTGTGGGAGGGTTGTGATTGGTGATGGGTGGGGGTTTTAGTTGTTAATGGGGTTGGTGTTATTGGTTTGTGTGGGTGTTGTGTGTTGTGTTGTTTGGTGTGGGGAAGGGATTGTGTGGTGTTTGGTTTATGTATGGAGTTAGTATGAGAGTGTGTATTTGAGATAATAGGGAAGGGAGAGGTTGAAGGGGGAGTGGATGTGAGGTTTGATTAATTGGGGTATAAGATGTGATATGGGTGGGTGTTTTATAATTGTGATTAGTTTTGTGTGGTTGGATGTGATGGTGAGGTATTAATATGGAGGGATTGAGGGAGATCTGTGTTGAGGATAGGGGTGATATGGTATGTTGGGGAATAGTGTGTGTGGGGTGGTGATTGTGGATGGTGATTAGGTGAGGGTTTGTGTATTATTGAGAGGGATGGGGATGGGGTGTTGGGGTGGTGAGTATTGGGGTGGAAGGTAAGAACATGGGTGTTATGGGGGTTGAGTGAGGTGGATAAGGAATGGGAGGGTATGAGTTATGTGTTGATGTGTGGTAGATGAAGGGGTGTTTTGGGGTGGTGTGTGGGTGGTGGGTGGGTTGAGGGAAAAGAGGGTTAGGTTGTGTATGTTGTTATATATAGGTGTATGGGGTGAGTGGGTAGAGGGGAGATCGTAAGGAGATAGGTGATGTTTTTTGTTTGGGTTATGTGTGGTAATAGGGTGGTTGGTATGTATATGGTTGTATGTATTGTGGATGCATATATCGGATGTGGGTGGAGTGTGTGTTTAGGGATCATGATAGTGTTGAGTAGTGTTAGGTGGTTAAGGTTTTTTGTGTGTAGGGTTTGGTATGGGGGTATGGTGGGGGGTTGGTGGGATATTATGAGGGTTTGTAGATGGTTGGAGTTAGGGGATGTTGATATTAATGTGATGGATTGTATGGTTGTGGATTAATTGTGGATGGATTGGTATTATAGAGATATTATGAGTAGGTTATTGGAGGAGAATAGGGTGGTGTGAGGTTGTGGTGGTATGTATGTATGGGGTGTTTGGGTGTGTGTTGGGTTTGGAGGGGTGTTGAATGTGTTGTGTTGGTGGGGTATGGGTTGATGGTGGTTTGGGTGGAGTGTGGGTTGAGGAGTGTTTTAGTATGTGGGGTGGTGGGATGAGGGTATGGTAGTGAGTTTTCTTTGAGTGGTTTGTGGAGAGGTAAATTGGTGGTGGGTTTTGTGTTAATTTTGTTGTGTTTGTTTTCTTGTGAGTTTTGGGGTAGAATGGTGTGATTTTATTGATGGGGGTATGATGAGGGTTATTGTGTTAAGAAAATTAAAGGTTTCGAGAATAGGGAGAAGGTGTATGTGGTAGGTGGTGGAAGATTAGATATGGAGAGAATATATGAGGATGTAGAGGTGTTTGGGTGGGTGGGGTGTGGGGTGTGTGTTTGTTTGGGATGGGTTTGGTGTAGAGATATGTGTGGGGAGGTTATTTGGTGGGTTGTTATTATTATTATTTTTTGGGTTTGTTTTTTTTGTGGTTTTTTTTATTTTTTATTTTTTATTATTATGGGAGGTTATGGGGTTTTTGGGATGGGTTGATTAGGAAGTATGATTGGGGTATGGTGGGTTAAGGTATGGTTATGTTGGATGTGGATTAGGGGTTAGAAGTGGGTTGGTTAGATATATTAAGATTTGGTATTTGTAGGGAGGGTGGTTTGGGGTTTTGGATTGGTGGTTGTGTGGGGGTTTGGAGTATGGGGATGGTGGGTGGAGGGAGGTGGTGGGTTTTTGGGTTTGGGGGGTGGGGGGTGGGGTTGGATGGTTGTGAAGGGATTGGGTTAAAGGTGTGGTGGTGTTAAAGGGGGTGTTTTGGAAGAGAGGTTAAAGGGTGTTGGGAGGATTGGAGTTGGTTAAGGGGGAGAAATGGTAGGGGGGGGGGGTATGGGGGTATAATTTATTGGGTGATTTGGTTTTGTGTTTTTGTGGAGGGGTTGGTATGAGTTGGTTTTGTGAGGATTAGGTTGTGAGGATTAGTTTGTTTGTAGGAAATTATTTAGTATTGGGGTGGGGGTGTATGAGGGGGGGGAGAGATAGTTTATGTTTGAGATATTATATTTTTTGTGAAGTGTTTTGTAGTGTTGGTTTATTTTGGAAGAGAGAATTTTTGTTGTGGTAGGAGTGTGTGTTTTAGAGGGTGTGTATAAGGAGGGGTAAGTTAGGAGGGGTTTGTAAAGTGGGTGTAGTGAGTTGTGGGGGTGAGTAAAAGAGAAGAAATGATAGAAGTGTTAAGATAGAAAATTAATGGGGAGGGTGGGTGGGGGGAAGGAGGGGGGGATGGTGTTGGGGGGAATATTGGGGGGGGGTGGATGATGGGTGAGTTTTGTGGGAGTGAGGTTTGGGGTTTGTTTGGATGAGGGGGGTGTGGGGGGGAGAGGTAGGATTGGTTGTTGTGTTTTGGGTTTGTTTGTACAAGAGTAGGAGTGGAGAGTTTTGGGTGGGGTTTTTTTTTTGTAATAATATGGGTGTGTTTAAGTTTGTTGGTTAATAATTTTTTAGGGAGATGGAAGTTTTTTGTTGGTTATGGTGGGGGTGGGTTGGGTTAAATATATGGGGATGAGGTGGAGAGGGATTATGGATTATATTTTATTTATGATTGAGGTTGTTGGGGGGGTTGATTTGGGTTGGGTGAGTAGGATATGGGGGTAAATTGGTGTATATGAAAGTGTTTGGTTGTTTGATGGAATATTCTGTGAAGTGGGTGTTTTTTGTTAGGATTGTTATATGAGGTGTTTGGAGTGTGTGTTTGTTGAGTGGGTTATTGTTGGTTGATTTGTTTGTTGGGGATTAGGTTAGGAAGTTGATTTGGGAGAAGTTATTGTTGGGAGTGTGGGTTTTAATGTGTGGTTATGGGGAGGATTGGGTTTTGTTAGTGTTGTATGATTATGGGGGGGGGGGTGGAGTTGGGGGGGGGGTTATTGGTTGGGCTGAATTGGTATAGTGTGTGGGGTTATTAGTGGAGAGTTGGGGATAAATTGGTGTACATTATGGGAGAGGGGGGGGGGATTGAAGTCAAACATGACAGTGTGAGTTTGAAGATAGGGAAAAGGTCTGAAGATTGTATTGCGGGTTGGTATATATAAGAGGGGGTAATTTGTATATAGTGGTTTTTTGGAAGGTAATGGGGTTGCGGGTGGTTTGGTTGTTTTGGTTTTTTTGAGTACTAGGGTTATTTGGTTGGAAGTCAGGAGGTGTGTTGGTCTGAATATGTGTGTTTGTAAAGGGGGGGGTTGAAATGGGGTGGTTAGAGAGGGAGGGGGATGGGGAGGGGGGGGGAATTGTGGGGGGATTTGAGGAATTAGGTTTTGGGGTTAATAGGAGGTGGGAAGTGTGTGAGGTTTTGGGGTAATATTGTGTGAGGGTGGTATTGGATGGGGTGATTTTGGGATGTGAGGTGAGTTGGGTAAGGGTGGTTTGGTGGGTTAGGGGGTGGGGTGAGTGTGGAGTGTGTTTTATGAGGGTAAGGGAGGAGGGGGGGGTATGAAGGGTGGGAAAAAGGTAATATGATATTGGGGGTTTTAGGGGGGAGGGAGAGGGGGTGGGGGGGGGGTTTTGTTTGTGTGGTTTTTTTGTGGGGGTTTTTAATGGGGGGGTGGTTGGGGTAGTTTTTGGTTGTTTTGTTTGTGTTGGTTTTTTTTTGTGGGGGTTTTTTAATAGGGGGGTGTTGAGGTAGTTTTTGTTGTTTTGTTGGGTTTTAGGGGTTGGGATTGGTAGGGGGTGGGTTGTGGTAGTTTTTAGGGGGAGGGGGGGTGTTTTTGGTTTTGTGGGAGTTGGGTGTTGGATTTTGTGTGTGTTGGTTGGGTGTGGTTGTGTGAGGATGTGTTAAGATGTTGAAAGAAAATATGGGTGGATTTGGTTTGAGTTGAGGTGGGTTTTGGTTGTATTGGGTTTGGTTTTTAATTGGTTGGGGTGGGGGGTTTTTTATGGTGGGAATGTGGAGAGTGGGGGGATTTTTTGTGAATTGGGGGTTTGATTTAGTTTTTTTTTGGTTTGTGGTTTTTGAGTTTTTTTTTTAGGTGTGGTTGGGGGGTATGTGGGGGTGTTGGGGGTGGGTGGTTGGTATTGGGGGGGTAGATGAGTTGAGAGTATTGGGGTTGTGGGTTGGGGGGTGTATGTGGGGTTGAAATGGTTGTTATGATGAGAGGGGGGGGTGGGGGGGTGTGGGTTTATTGGTGAGGGGGGGTTTACTGTATGTATGGATGGTCGGGTTTGGTAGGGTTAGGGTTGGGGTTTGGTGGGGAGAGGGAGTGAAGAGGTGTTTTGAGGTGGGGGGGTTTTGAGGGGGGGGTAGAGTGGGGGGGGGGGGAAGTTTTTTATTTTTTAAAATGGGTGGGAATTGTTATGTGATTTTGTTTGTGAAGTATGGGGATAAGTGGGTGTAGTGAGTTGGAAGGGGGGGAGTAATAAAAATAGAATGATAGAATTGTGTTAATTTGGAGTAATTTAGGGTTTGGGGAGGAAAGATGGTGGTTTGGGGATAGGGATAGTGAGGTAAGGGTGGTATGGGTGCGTTTTGTTGTTGTTGGGTTCAATTTTGTGGCAGTCATTTTGGAGAGTTGGTACTTTATTGTATTTGGAGTGGGGGTTTGGTGGGGGTGCATGGGTGGTGTGTTGGTGTGTGGGGGGTAATGGATGGTGTTAGGTGGATTATAATATGGGTGTTGATAGAGTGTAAAATCTAAAAGGGATGAATGGGGGGGTAGAGGGATTGGTTATAGGTGGGGAATTGACAATTTTGGGTTTGTTTGTAGGATAACTTTGTGTTGATGTAGGGTTGTAGAGGGGGATTGATGGAATGGGGTTGGGTATAGTATATGATTTTGGATTAAGGGGTGGTTGGTTAGTGGGATGAGGTTGTGATGGAATTAAACTTCTGGATTTTTTAGAATTAGGTTAGATTGTGCATATTTTTTGTGTTTTTTGTGTTTATTTGAGCAGATATAAAATAATAAGTTTTGTGTTGGGGTGTATTATTTATGGGAATATCATAATAGTATAGGTGTGGTAATATGTTGGTGGAGGAAGGATGAGAAAGGTGATGAGGAGTAAGGAAGAATTGGGGTGTGTTTTATTAATTGGGTGTATAGGTTAGTTTAGATTATTGAGGTGGTATTGTTGGGTGATGGGGGGGTGGGTAGAGTGGGGGGTGGTGTTTGTGGTGTAGTTGGATTGTAATGAAGTATGGTTTGGAAAGGTGTGTGATGTTGATGTGTTTTGGTAGGATGGTGTTTGTGGTGGGATGTGATGAGTTTTGGGTGGATGGTGGTTGTATGGGGGAAGGGGTTGATTGAAGTGGGAGTCGTGGGAGGGGGGGTTATGGGTTGAATGGGGTTGGGAGTGGGGGATGGGGGTTTTAGGAAATGTAGGGGTTTATGGTGAGTTATGTTATGTTAGGATAACGTAGGGTAAGTTAGTTTTTTGAATAGGAAAAGGATTAGGTGGGGGATATTAGGGGTGTGAAATGATGGTTATTAAATAAGGTAATGTTTAGGTTTGTGGTTTTGGTGGGGTGGTGTTGGGAATGGGTTTGATGATTTATAGAGTAGTTATGAAGAGAGTGTAGATTTGTGTAGGTGATGGGGAATGTTTGAGTGGTATGGTGGAGTGTATGGGGATTTGAGTGGGTGGTTGAGGTGAGGTTGTATTTGGAGTGGTAGATGGGGTGAGTTGTTGGGAGGATGGATGGTAGTATGGGGTGGAGGAGGTGCGAGAATGTTTGTGAGGGTAGCTAGTGGTTGGTAGATGTGGAGAGAGATATGAGTGTGTTAGGTGATGTGTTTGAGATAGGTGGAGGGAGTGATGAGAGAGGGTGATGTGTGAGGGTGGGAGGAGGAGTGTTGGGAGAGAAAGGATAGTGTGAGATGTGTGTATGGAAGATGAGTAGTAGTGAGTGTGTGTGTGTAAAGTGTGTTAGTAAGGTAGTGTTGGTGGTTGTAGAGTGTGGCTATGTAGGTGTATGATGAGGGGAGGGGAGATAGTTGAGTTGGAGTTTTTAGAAGGAATGTTAGGAGATGGGGAAATGTTGGGTGGGGAGGTGTGGATGTTGGGTGGTTGTTTGGTTGGTTTGTTGTTTATTTATGGGGGATTTTGTTGGTTTGGTGGTGGATTTGGGATGTATATATGTTTTGGTGGGTATTTTAGTTTATTTGGTTTATTTTTTATATTTGTATTTGTTTTATGGGGTGTTTTTTGTGTTGTGATTGTGGGATTGGGTTGAGGGGGGATGGGATGTGATGGGGAATGGGAAGATGTTGGTGGTGTGGTTGTGTGTTGAAGGGGTGATTTATTGATGTTTGTGGAGATGAGGGGTGGAGTGTGAGTGTGAGGTGGGGTGGTTGGGATGTGGGGTTTTATTGGTGGAGATGTTTGTGGAGTTAAGTTTTTGGGGGATTGGGGTGTGGAATGGGGGGGATTTTTGGGGTTAGGGGAGAGGGAATAGGGTGGAATTTTGGATAAGGTGTGGTTGTGGGGTGATTTTGTGATGGAGGTTGGAATTATGGGAGTTAGAGTGGGAGGAGGAGGTAAGGGTTATTTTGAGATTGTATGGAGGAATGGGAATGGTATGGGTGGGGGGATTGGTTTTGGTGGGTGTATGTTGTTTATTGGGAGAGTGTGGGGGTTTAGGATTTTTGAGAGAGTATTTAGGGGGGGGTTATAGGTTTGGAGGTTGTTTGTTGTAAAGGGTGGGATGGGGGTAAGTGATGGGGAGGATGTGGGGTTTGGATAGTTGTTGAGTGAGGATGTGGGTGTGATTATTTGAATTGGGTGAGGGTTTGGTAGGGTATGTGAGGTGATGGGATGAGTGGGGGGGGGAGGGAAAGGATTAGAATTTGGGTTTGTTGGATTGGGGGAATGGTGGAGGGTTTTTGAAATTTGATTGATAATGAGTTGGATAGTGGATGATGTTGGGGAAGGGGGTGAGGGGTGTTTGGGGGGGGTGGGAGGATTGGTTTAGATTTTTGAGGGTTGTTAAGGGAAGGGTAGGTGAATTAGGTAGGATGTGGATGTTGTTGTGATGGGAGGGTGAGGATGTGAGGAGTTATGGAAGGGTTTTGAGTGGGGGATTTGTGAGGAGAGTTGTTTGGTGGTGGGGGGGTTAGTGGGGATGTTAGGGGGATTTGGGATTGTGGGGTATTATATTGAGGAAGGGGGGTGTTGTATGGTGTGTATGTTTGGGGGTTTTGGTGGATGAAGGAGGGATTGGATTGTTTGAAGGGGGGGGTAAGTAATGGAGGGGGGAAAATGAGGGGGGGTGATATGTATGAGGGGATTTGATGTGGGTGGGTAGGGGAGGTGGGAGGTTGGGTGGTGTTTGTGAAGATGAAAGGGGAGGAAGGGATGTGGTTGTGGGGGTTATGTGAAGAGGGGTAGGGTTGGTAGTTTGTAATGGAGATAATGTTAGGAGTTAGGGGATGGGGAGTGTGTGAGGGGGTAGAGGATTTGGGGTGAGTGTTAATGATATGTGGGAATTGGATGGAGGTTAGGTGGGGGTGGGATGGGGGGTTTGGGATGGATGGAGGTGGGTAGGGGTGGGGTATTAGGGTTGAGGGGTGGGAGGTGTATTGAATAGGGGAGGTGTTTTGAATGATTTATTTATTGAGATATGGATTTTTGTGGGAAGGTTTATTAGATAATGATTGGTTTGGGGGAGGAGGGGGGGATGATGGGTTTTGGGGGTTTGTTGATTGGGAGGGGTGTTGGGGAATATGGGAGTGGTTTTATGAGGTGGGATGGTGTAGGGTGGGGTGGTGTAGGTGGGGGGGGGAGGTAGGATGTGGGTTGGGTGTTGGATATGATTTTGGGGATGGGTTGGGGGAGTGTTTGGGAGGGATTATGGTGGGGGGGGGGAGGGATAGGATTGGAGTAGTAATGTATTATTTATTTAGATGGGTGGGGGATTTGGTTAGTTTATTGTTGGTGGAAGAAATGATGGGTTTTGGTGTGGGGGGTGAGTGGGTAGAGGAATGGTGATGGTGGGATAAGAGAGGGGTAAAAGGGTGTTTGGGTATGTTGGTTTGTGATTTTAGAAGTTGGAGGGGAGGATGTAGTTGTGGGAAGGTAGTTAGGGAGAGTAGTTAGGGGATGATTGAGATTGATATTGTATTATTAGGGGTGATGGGGGGTTGAGTGGGGATATGATAGAAGGGGGGAATGGTGGGAATGAGTGAGGGTTGTGGGATGAGGGAGAGAAGAGTGTATTGGGGAGTATTGGTAGGGATATTTGGTTAATAGATGTATGTATTGTGAGATTTATGTAGTTAGTGGGGGTGTTTAAGGGAATGTTTTTTTGTTTTGGAGTTATTTGTTGTGTTTGTGATTATATTTTTATTTTTATGGAGTTATTTGTTTGATTTTTTTGGAGTTATTTTATTTGATTTTTTGGATTTATTGTTTGATTTTTTTTTTTGAGTTATATGTTTGATTGTTTTTGAGTTATTTTATTGATAGATATGGTACTTGGTGTATTAATGTTTATATTAATTCAATCGCTTGGGGTGGGCACTTTCGAATAGTTCCGCGGCTCGGCCATGCGCCCGCGGCACAGGGTTGGACCGCTGTTCTAAGCACTGAAGACATAAAAATTAGGGCTGTTATCCTATAAATAAAATTTAATCGTTAACTTTTGAAAAATTATCGATTAATTAATCGATAATTTCGATTAAAGCCAAAACTAGACATTTATGACGTCATTAAACTGATCATTTCTCATGGATATTGAAAATTTAGAATATTTTGAACTAAATTTTATGACAATGTGTTGATACTTGATCGGATTTTTGTGCTGAAAATGGTAGGTCAGCGATGTATCTGATCAACTTTCTAGTTATATGTTTAAATTTAACTGCGCTGATGCTGTCAGCCATTTTTTAGTTGACGTCTGCCGGTCCACATAAAGTAATAAAATAAATTATATTACGCGGGAGAAGTTTGTACGTAAAAAATATATAAATTATTATTAATTATTAATAATTAATTACTTATTGTTAAAAAGTATTTAAAATATTATAAATATTTTCTTTAATTTTAATCGAATTTTTATCGATTAAAATAATTTTAATCGATAAAAATTTTTAACGATTAATCGAGAAATTAATCATTAATTTCCGCAGCCCTAATAAAAATACATTACTTTTCCCGATTAAAAATGCAATGGAAAAAACAACAAATTCTTCTCAACTTGCTCATATGTTTAACATATATGTGACTTCTTGTTTGCTGTGTAACTGATTTCAGTTCAAAATAAACACGATCAATAACACCGAGCATCTACTTTCTGTTTTTTCTTACAGAGTATCAAGCATGTCTTAAGTTTTCTTTTGTTATTCTAGTCTCAAACTAAATCTTCACTCTTCTGAAACTTTAATTTTTGCCTGTTTCCACAGGTGTCAGAAAGTACCCCGCAAAAACAATTTGAAAGCCACACGTATCATCACCATTTTTAAAGAGTAAAGTAAAGATGCAATTAATTATATATTTTACTGACTTTGTGATCAACTATCAATGACACCTAGTTGATTTTCCCAAGTCTCATGATTGTATGATTTTTTTATCAGTTTCTATCACATGCCAAACCCAACAACACATTTGGAAGTTGATTATTTTAAAATGAATTGCTGACGAATGATTATATTCCATCCTTGACCGCCCCATTTTCTTGTCATTTGACATCAAGTTGATGTATAACAATAAAATGTTATTTTATTTTATGTATGAGATGGTGGGCAATATGTTTTCACGATGCCTCAAATTAAAAAAACCCACCTGTATTTAACTAGAGACGTTATACAAAATTGAAACTTTGAATAGTTTAATTTTTCCATTTTCTTATATTAAAAAATAGAGCTTTATTAGTAGGGGGTGGCCGGAAATGGTTTTTTTTACTAATACTTAATAATTTTGAGCTCATAATGTTAATAATTTTTAGCTCATAACGTTTGTAAGAAAACAGTAAACAGTTGGAATGTTGTTTATCTGAAAACTGTACTAATCAACTATTCTCTTAGAGGCTCCTTAAATTTTAATATAAAATACATCATTATTTTAACTTTATTAACCACATACTTATTATCAGTAAAGAATGCTGTACTAATTCGATTACCTGGCTAGATATCTAGATATGGATGGCATTGAAAAAAAAACAAAGAAAAAAACTACGATCAACATTGTTAGAGTGAAATAATAATATATTTAGCTATATTAGGATAGATGTATATATTTAAAGTAAGGAGATGGAACAAACCATTATTAGAAAAAGAGATATATGGGGAAAAATGTAGTCTTCTTATCATGTAACTTCAACAAGTTGTAACCAAGATTTCGTGAACGAGGGAAGGAAATGATCAAAAAAATTCTGAAAAATGTCACACAAAGTGGGGACAATTTTAAACAAAGTATGAACAAATTCACAGAACCTTTGAACAATTTACACAAGATAAATTTAAGGTTCATTAACTTTTTTAAAAAGAAAGGTCTAATGCACCGAATATCTTTCACGTGGGAAATGTACTAATTGTGTCTAACCCTTGACAACTAAACTTGTGTAGTCGACCTAAATATGTTTAATGTTCAACTTTTTCTAAAGCTTGTATTGCATCATGGCTCACCTTATCATGGAGAGTTGTACAGATACGGTTGTCGTATGTTGTCGTGTGTAGCCAACCAGTAGTCATGAAGACACTATCACGTCATCATTCTCAGTGATCACGCGTGGCTTGGATGAGACGACTGTCACGTCATAATTGTGATCACGCATGACTTGGATGAGACAACTGTCACGTTAGCGAGGCACATGTTTGTGATCGAAGATGGTGTTTTTAGTTATCCCAATATTTCAAACGCGCCGTATCGGGATATCTTTTATGTTATAGGTGGCAACATGTTTGATGTGTAATAATACTAATAGGTTATTTTATTTCATGTATAAAATGGTAGGCAATATGTTTGTTAAAGAAAAGCACGCTGCGTCAAGTTATTCAACAAAAAATATTCTATATTTTCCTGAGACTAAAAAAAAATAAACATTAATCTTAATGAATTTTTCTATTTTTGAATAATGAAAAAGGAACTATATTTAACACGCAAAAATCTAAAATAAAACGAACAAACTACGTGTATTAAATTATTATTATTATTTTTATATGAACAACACATTTTTTTCCTTCAAATAATTATCCGAATTACAAAGCATACACAAACTATTAAGATAAGAATACCGAAACGATCTCCAACTATTTTGAGAACGTACTATTTAAAATTACTATAGAACTTAGTGACCTTTAATAAATAATTAAGAGAAACTTTCATGTTGCTTCCATTATTGTGTTTTTGTTTTGTTAAGATGCATTCGGGCATTTTAGTACACGAACAAGTGCCAAGCTGGCAAAGCACCAGGACCAGATAAAGTTCACAATGAAATGCTCAAACATCTGGGCAAGACAGGCCGAATGAAACTGCTGGGTTTCATAAATAGAACTTGGACAACAGGCACGCTGCCGAAGCTGTGGAAAAAGGACACAATAACCCCAATTCCCAAAGAGGGGAAACCAGGCGAACACCCGTCCAGTTACCGGCCAATTTCCCTCACGTCGTGTGTGGGGAAGGTAGCTGAACGGTTAGTGAACGCACGACTCTACTGGTTCCTCGAACAGTCCAAATGCATTCCAATGACTCAGGGTGGGTTCCGAAAGGGACGCCAACCGATGGACCAGGCTCTCCGACTAATTCAGACAATCACGAATGAACTCCAGTCGAGGAATCACACCGTTGCGGTGTTCTTCGATCTAAAGCAGGCATACGACAAGGTGTGGCGTGGAGGGCTACTTTATAAGTTGCAGCAGTTAGGTGTTACTGCGAAAATGTACAGTTGGATAAAATCGTTCCTTACGGACAGAACGATCAAGACCCGAGTGGGGGAGTCATTATCCAACGAAGATCGCCTGGAGGACGGACTTCCACAGGGGTCCGCCCTTAGTTGTACATTGTTCTTAGCCTACGTCCACGACCTACAAGGTATTCTGGGGTCACAGAATGCCATGTTTGCTGACGATCTGGCTATATGGAGTTCCGGAAAGGACGTTGCAACCCTGCAGAACAGGCTGCAGGAAGATCTGAATCGAATCGAAGACTACGCCAACCGTTGGCGCCTAGTAGTCAATACGGAGAAAACGGTCCATTCCATTTTCACAAATGGACGGAATGCACTGAAGCATGAGGTGGTGCTTCAGATATGTGGGAAAAGATTGAATTGGGATCGGACACCAACGTACTTGGGAATCAAACTGGACCAGAAGGTCCAGCTACATAACCATGTGCGTCAATTGTGTGCCAAAGCTACAGCTAAACTGTCCCTGGTGAAGAAACTGGCTAGCACTAGTTGGGGTGCGGATTTAGACTACTGAGAGCTCTCTATCTCGGTAGTGTGAGGGGTGCCATTGATTACAGCCTCCCGGTCCAGGCCTTTGCGAGCCGTACGGCCCTTGAGGGTCTGGACCGAATACAGAACCAAGCTCTACGGTTTGTATGCGGGGCGTTGCGTACGACACCCACAGCCGCTGTAGAAATTATGTCTAACGTAGAACCCCTGGCGATAAGGCGAGAAAAGGGAATCATGACCACGGTGGAACGATACCGTTGGTTGGAGCATGACGAACCCTGCTTTCAATTACAAGACCGATGGGTAAAGAGGACCCGACTGAAAAGACCATCCTTCATGGATACGGTCTACGCACTAGAAGACTCAGTCCCCATACCCAAGCACAGGGAACGCATGCGACTGGTCCCTGCTCGAGGACCACATGAAAGCTCAGACTTGCCTGAACTACGTTTGACACTGGCAAATACAGCGGTGACGAAAGCCAGTCCCGTCGAGCTTCAGCGAGACGAGACTCTGAAGACAATCGAAGCTTATGGCGATAGTGTGGTAAAAGTCTTTACGGACGGCTCGCGTTTCAAGGATGGCAGAAGTGGATACGGAGTGCTAATTCAATACCCTCAACCTGGACCTGACAGTATCGAACTGTCAGGGCCGTGCGGATCCGCATACAGTAGTCACGACGCCGAACTGGAGGCGATTTGCAAGGGTTTGAAGGAAGTGCGCCGACGTCTAGCAAGAAGAAAGGTTTTCCCGACCGTCGTAGTTTTCACCGACTCACGGTTTTCGCTCGAGACCGTGGGTCGATCCTCTCTGGAGACGAAAACGGTCAGTGTCATTTTGGAAACAGTAGGTGAAATCCTAGCACGAGGCGGAAAAGTAGTCCTTCAGTACATCACTGGGCACAGTGGCGAGCCTCATTCAGACAGGGTCGATAAGTTGGCGAGAGAAGGTTCAGCTCAGCCCCAACCCGATCGCCCGATGACCCAGCTGGGGGTCAGATCGTGGCTTAAGGACCATTTCCGAGAGAAATGGCTACAGGGCTGGGCCTCTGGAAGCACGGCCAGAAAAGTATTCCAGTACATGCCGCGACCGAGCAAAAGCGATTCCTGGTGGAAAATTGGACGTAGCAATCAGACGCTCATAACTAGAATGAGAACTGAACATTGTCCCACACGAAGCTACTTGTACAAGTTTAACACTAGAAGGGAACTGGCCTGTCGGCTGTGTGGCCACCCGGAAGAGACGGTGGCACACGTACTCGAAGAGTGCCCCGGGCTGTGCGGGGGTTTGGAGGACGAAGTAACGGTACCTGCAGAGGGTTACCTCTACGGCGATGCCCGCTTGATGAGGCTCGCTTGCGATAAAATGAACCGGGTCTTAAGAGCCTAGCGGCTCGACCCAAAAGAGAATGTACATTCACGAGTACACGAAGAGTTTTCAGAACATGATTCTTACTTAATTATTTATAAATAGTAAATAGTAATTTATGTTCTTAAATCTATGTTTCAGTTTTAAAATTAGCAGATAGCTCAATGTTTCTTACTGAGTGAATAAAGGCTCATTGAAACTTAACTCTTACACAATTTATTGGACGCAATAAAACACGAAACGTAAAACTTAGGCCAACGAAAGTGACATTTAGAATGTAAGAAAGGTCAAACGTCTAACAAATTATCATGCAAATACAAATTAGTATCTGAGCAAATGTTCATTGAGCTATGAATTCATCACAACTTTCATCGGCGTAACCCCTCCACCACCACCACATACCCTGACTCAAGGTCTTCACTGATCTTCTTTTGTAAACAAAATGGAGTGGGGTACCTGTAACAAAGGTTTATAGGTTATCGAAGTGACCCAAAGCTCCTCTTTTATTTTCTCAATCTGGTAGTTTTTTAAACATAAAAACAACAGTGCAGAGTTTATATTATTTGACAACCATCAGTAAAGTTTTCACATGAATTAGAATTTCAGTTAAAAAAATCACTTAGCATCCATACCTGTTCAAATTTAAAAGACACCTGAAGTAAAATTGACTGAAGCGTTCCATCTTTTACCGTTATGTGTTGAAATGAATCTCCATAACATACAAATTTGTAACGAT
>CALYLW010003158.1:0-15322 GCA_944989445.1 Ampullaceana balthica | reverse complement strand
TGTTTGTCACTATTGGTACCATTATATTTAATATTTTAAGTCAATACAAAGTGTTATGTCAATATTGCCTACCATTATTAATCACTACTCAAAGATGTTTGTCACTAGGGTTGGCTTGTCATTATTCTGGTTGGAGGAGAAATAAGGAAGAGAATATAATAAGAATAAAGGAAGAATATAATAAAGAATTAGAAGTAGACTAGTGAGGAGGAGAGAGTCAAACCATTGTATAAGTATATAATTATACAGCACTACAAGAGTGTTTTGTCACTATTCGTCCACCATGTGTATCAGCCGCACCTACAGAGTTGTTTGTCACTATAGTGCGCTCAATCATTATATTAATTGTAAGCACTAGACAAAGTGTCTGTCACTATACGGCTACACATTTAAGCACTACAGAGGTCCTAGAAGTCATATTGGCTTACCAGTTATAAGTCACTACAAAACTGTGTTTGTCGCTCACTATTGGCTACCATTATAAGCACTACAAAGTGTTTGTCACTATTGGCTACCATTATAAGCACTACAAAGTGTTTGTCACTATTGGCTACCATTATAAGCACTACAAAGTGTTTGTCACTATTGGCTACCATTATAAGCACTACAAAGTGTTTGTCACTATTGGCTACCATTATAAGCACTACAAAGTGTTTGTCACTATTGGCTACCATTATAAGCACTACAAAGTGTTTGTCACTATTGGCTACCATTATAAGCACTACAAAGTGTTTGTCACTATTGGCTACCATTATAAGCACTACAAAGTGTTTGTCACTATTGGCTACCATTATAAGCACTACAAAGTGTTTGTCACTATTGGCTACCATTATAAGCACTACAAAGTGTTTGTCACTATTGGCTACCATTATAAGCACTACAAAGTGTTTGTCACTATTGGCTACCATTATAAGCACTACAAAGTGTTTGTCACTATTGGCTACCATTATAAGCACTACAAAGTGTTTGTCACTATGGGCTACCATTATAAGCACTACAAAGTGTTTGTCACTATTGGCTACCATTATAAGCACTACAAAGTGTTTGTCACTATTGGCTACCATTATAAGCACTACAAAGTGTTTGTCACTATTGGGCTACCATTATAAGCACTACAAAGTGTTTGTCACTATTGGGCTACCATTATAAGCACTACAAAGTGTTTGTCACTATTGGCTACCATTATAAGCACTACAAAGTGTTTGTCACTATTGGCTACCATTATAAGCACTACAAAGTGTTTGTCACTATTGGCTACCATTATAAGCACTACAAAGTGTTTGTCACTATTGGCTACCATTATAAGCACTACAAAGTGTTTGTCACTATTGGCTACCATTATATTAAATTATAAGCACTACAAAGTGTTTGTCACTATTGGCTACCATTATAAGCACTACAAAGTGTTTGTCACTATTGGCTACCATTATAAGCACTACAAAGTGTTTGTCACTATTGGCTACCATTATATTAAATTATAAGCACTACAAAGTGTTTGTCACTATTGGCTACCATTATAAGCACTACAAAGTGTTTGTCACTATTGGCTACCATTATATTAAATTGTAAGCACTACAAAGTGTTTGTCACTATTGGCTACCATTATAAGCACTACAAAGTGTTTGTCACTATTGGCTACCATTATAAGCACTACAAAGTGTTTGTCACTATTGGCTACCATTATAAGCACTACAAAGTGTTTGTCACTATTGGCTACCATTATAAGCACTACAAAGTGTTTGTCACTATTGGCTACCATTATAAGCACTACAAAGTGTTTGTCACTATTGGGCTACCATTATAAGCACTACAAAGTGTTTGTCACTATTGGCTACCATTATATTAAATTATAAGCACTACAAAGTGTTTGTCACTATTGGCTACCATTATAAGCACTACAAAGTGTTTGTCACTATTGGCTACCATTATAAGCACTACAAAGTGTTTGTCACTATTGGCTACCATTATAAGCACTACAAAGTGTTTGTCACTATTGGCTACCATTATAAGCACTACAAAGTGTTTGTCACTATTGGCTACCATTATAAGCACTACAAAGTGTTTGTCACTATTGGCTACCATTATAAGCACTACAAAGTGTTTGTCACTATTGGCTACCATTATAAGCACTACAAAGTGTTTGTCACTATTGGCTACCATTATAAGCACTACAAAGTGTTTGTCACTATTGGCTACCATTATAAGCACTACAAAGTGTTTGTCACTATTGGCTACCATTATAAGCACTACAAAGTGTTTGTCACTATTGGCTACCATTATAAGCACTACAAAGTGTTTGTCACTATTGGCTACCATTATAAGCACTACAAAGTGTTTGTCACTATTGGCTACCATTATAAGCACTACAAAGTGTTTGTCACTATTGGCTACCATTATAAGCACTACAAAGTGTTTGTCACTATTGGCTACCATTATATTAAATTATAAGCACTACAAAGTGTTTGTCACTATTGGCTACCATTATAAGCACTACAAAGTGTTTGTCACTATTGGCTACCATTATATAAGCACTACAAAGTGTTTGTCACTATTGGCTACCATATATTAAATATAAGCACTACAAAGTGTTTGTCACTATTGGCTACCATTATAAGCACTACAAAGTGTTTGTCACTATTGGGCTACCATTATAAGCACTACAAAGTGTTTGTCACTATTGGCTACCATTATAAGCACTACAAAGTGTTTGTCACTATGGGCTACCATTATAAGCACTACAAAGTGTTTGTCACTATTGGCTACCATTATAAGCACTACAAAGTGTTTGTCACTATTGGCTACCATTATAAGCACTACAAAGTGTTTGTCACTATTGGCTACCATTATAAGCACTACAAAGTGTTTGTCACTATTGGCTACCATTATAAGCACTACAAAGTGTTTGTCACTATTGGCTACCATTATAAGCACTACAAAGTGTTTGTCACTATTGGCTACCATTATAAGCACTACAAAGTGTTTGTCACTATGGGCTACCATTATAAGCACTACAAAGTGTTTGTCACTATTGGCTACCATTATAAGCACTACAAAGTGTTTGTCACTATTGGCTACCATTATAAGCACTACAAAGTGTTTGTCACTATTGGCTACCATTATAAGCACTACAAAGTGTTTGTCACTATTGGCTACCATTATAAGCACTACAAAGTGTTTGTCACTATTGGCTACCATTATAAGCACTACAAAGTGTTTGTCACTATTGGCTACCATTATAAGCACTACAAAGTGTTTGTCACTATTGGGCTACCATTATAAGCACTACAAAGTGTTTGTCACTATTGGCTACCATTATAAGCACTACAAAGTGTTTGTCACTATTGGCTACCATTATAAGCACTACAAAGTGTTTGTCACTATTGGCTACCATTATAAGCACTACAAAGTGTTTGTCACTATTGGCTACCATTATAAGCACTACAAAGTGTTTGTCACTATTGGCTACCATTAATTATAAGCACTACAAAGTGTTTGTCACTATTGGCTACCATTATAAGCACTACAAAGTGTTTGTCACTATTGGCTACCATTATAAGCACTACAAAGTGTTTGTCACTATTGGCTACCATTATAAGCACTACAAAGTGTTTGTCACTATTGGCTACCATTATAAGCACTACAAAGTGTTTGTCACTATTGGCTACCATTATAAGCACTACAAAGTGTTTGTCACTATTGGCTACCATTATAAGCACTACAAAGTGTTTGTCACTATTGGCTACCATTATAAGCACTACAAAGTGTTTGTCACTATTGGCTACCATTATAAGCACTACAAAGTGTTTGTCACTATTGGCTACCATTATAAGCACTACAAAGTGTTTGTCACTATTGGCTACCATTATAAGCACTACAAAGTGTTTGTCACTATTGGCTACCATTATAAGCACTACAAAGTGTTTGTCACTATTGGCTACCATTATAAGCACTACAAAGTGTTTGTCACTATTGGCTACCATTATAAGCACTACAAAGTGTTTGTCACTATTGGCTACCATTATAAGCACTACAAAGTGTTTGTCACTATTGGCTACCATTATAAGCACTACAAAGTGTTTGTCACTATTGGCTACCATTATAAGCACTACAAAGTGTTTGTCACTATTGGCTACCATTATAAGCACTACAAAGTGTTTGTCACTATTGGCTACCATTATAAGCACTACAAAGTGTTTGTCACTATTGGCTACCATTATAAGCACTACAAAGTGTTTGTCACTATTGGCTACCATTATAAGCACTACAAAGTGTTTGTCACTATTGGCTACCATTATAAGCACTACAAAGTGTTTGTCACTATTGGCTACCATTATAAGCACTACAAAGTGTTTGTCACTATTGGCTACCATTATAAGCACTACAAAGTGTTTGTCACTATTGGCTACCATTATAAGCACTACAAAGTGTTTGTCACTATTGGCTACCATTATAAGCACTACAAAGTGTTTGTCACTATTGGCTACCATTATAAGCACTACAAAGTGTTTGTCACTATTGGCTACCATTATAAGCACTACAAAGTGTTTGTCACTATTGGCTACCATTATAAGCACTACAAAGTGTTTGTCACTATTGGCTACCATTATAAGCACTACAAAGTGTTTGTCACTATTGGCTACCATTATAAGCACTACAAAGTGTTTGTCACTATTGGCTACCATTATAAGCACTACAAAGTGTTTGTCACTATTGGCTACCATTATAAGCACTACAAAGTGTTTGTCACTATTGGCTACCATTATAAGCACTACAAAGTGTTTGTCACTATTGGCTACCATTATAAGCACTACAAAGTGTTTGTCACTATTGGCTACCATTATAAGCACTACAAAGTGTTTGTCACTATTGGCTACCATTATAAGCACTACAAAGTGTTTGTCACTATTGGCTACCATTATAAGCACTACAAAGTGTTTGTCACTATTGGCTACCATTATAAGCACTACAAAGTGTTTGTCACTATTGGCTACCATTATAAGCACTACAAAGTGTTTGTCACTATTGGCTACCATTATAAGCACTACAAAGTGTTTGTCACTATTGGCTACCATTATAAGCACTACAAAGTGTTTGTCACTATTGGCTACCATTATAAGCACTACAAAGTGTTTGTCACTATTGGCTACCATTATAAGCACTACAAAGTGTTTGTCACTATTGGCTACCATTATAAGCACTACAAAGTGTTTGTCACTATTGGCTACCATTATAAGCACTACAAAGTGTTTGTCACTATTGGCTACCATTATAAGCACTACAAAGTGTTTGTCACTATTGGCTACCATTATAAGCACTACAAAGTGTTTGTCACTATTGGCTACCATTATAAGCACTACAAAGTGTTTGTCACTATTGGCTACCATTATAAGCACTACAAAGTGTTTGTCACTATTGGCTACCATTATAAGCACTACAAAGTGTTTGTCACTATTGGCTACCATTATAAGCACTACAAAGTGTTTGTCACTATTGGCTACCATTATAAGCACTACAAAGTGTTTGTCACTATTGGCTACCATTATAAGCACTACAAAGTGTTTGTCACTATTGGCTACCATTATAAGCACTACAAAGTGTTTGTCACTATTGGCTACCATTATAAGCACTACAAAGTGTTTGTCACTATTGGCTACCATTATAAGCACTACAAAGTGTTTGTCACTATTGGCTACCATTATAAGCACTACAAAGTGTTTGTCACTATTGGCTACCATTATAAGCACTACAAAGTGTTTGTCACTATTGGCTACCATTATAAGCACTACAAAGTGTTTGTCACTATTGGCTACCATTATAAGCACTACAAAGTGTTTGTCACTATTGGCTACCATTATAAGCACTACAAAGTGTTTGTCACTATTGGCTACCATTATAAGCACTACAAAGTGTTTGTCACTATTGGCTACCATTATAAGCACTACAAAGTGTTTGTCACTATTGGCTACCATTATAAGCACTACAAAGTGTTTGTCACTATTGGCTACCATTATAAGCACTACAAAGTGTTTGTCACTATTGGCTACCATTATAAGCACTACAAAGTGTTTGTCACTATTGGGCTACCATTATAAGCACTACAAAGTGTTTGTCACTATGGGCTACCATTATAAGCACTACAAAGTGTTTGTCACTATGGGCTACCATTATAAGCACTACAAAGTGTTTGTCACTATGGGCTACCATTATAAGCACTACAAAGTGTTTGTCACTATGGGCTACCATTATAAGCACTACAAAGTGTTTGTCACTATGGGCCTATATTATAAGCACTACAAAGTGTTTGTCACTATTGGCTACCATTATAAGCACTACAAAGTGTTTGTCACTATGGGCTACCTATTATAAGCACTACAAAGTGTCTGTCACTATGGGCTACCATTATAAGCACTACAAAGTGTTTGTCACTATGGGCCTATATTATAAGCACTACAAAGTGTTTGTCACTATGGGCTACCATTATAAGCACTACCAAGTGTCTGTCACTATGGGCTACTATTATCAGCACTACCAAGTGTCTGTCCCTGTGGGCCTCTATTATCAGCACTACCAAAGTGTCTGTCACTGTGGGCCTACTATTATCAGCACTACAACTGTCCATGTGGGCCTCTATTATCAGCACTACAACTGTCCCTGTGCGCCTCTATTATCAGCACTACAACTGTCCATGTGGGCCTCTATTATCAGCACTACAACTGTCCCTGTGCGCCTCTATTATCAGCACTACAACTGTCCATGTGGGCCTCTATTATCAGCACTACAACTGTCCATGTGGGCCTCTATTATCAGCACTACAACTGTCGATGTGGGCCTCTATTATCAGCACTACAACTGTCCATGTGGGCCTCTATTATCAGCACTACAACTGTCCATGTGGGCCTCTATTATCAGCACTACAACTGTCCATGTGGGCCTCTATTATCAGCACTACAAGTGTCCCTGTGGGCCTCTATTATCAGCACTACAACTGTCCATGTGGGCCTCTATTATCAGCACTACAATGTGTCCCTGTGGGCCTCTATTATCAGCACTACAACTGTCCATGTGGGCCTCTATTATCAGCACTACAACTGTCCATGTGGGCCTCTATTATCAGCACTACAAGCTGTCCCATGTGGGCCTCTATTATCAGCACTACAACTGTCCATGTGGGCCTCTATTATCAGCACTACAACTGTCCATGTGGGCCTCTATTATCAGCACTACAACTGTCCATGTGGGCCTCTATTATCAGCACTACAACTGTCCATGTGGGCCTCTATTATCAGCACTACAACTGTCCATGTGGGCCTCTATTATCAGCACTACAACTGTCCATGTGAAGCTAGATATAATATATTTATTAATTAACTTCTCCCTTTAAAAAAAAAGTTATTTTATCAGTTGAAGAAATTGGTGATCATAAAAGCAAACTTTTGTTTAAACAAATAACCTGAGGGTGGGGGAGTCCTCTTTGACGTACATATTATCAGCCTTTGAGATCAGATAAACACAAGATACATTGCAACACATTTCAAATAGACTTGGACATGGGCACCAGCATGCGGCTAAGATGTTTGCTGGAGTCTTTCATGTTTTTGTTACCCCTGACTACATGTTTGTGTTACCCCTGACTACATGTTTGTGTTACCCCTGACTACATGTTTGTGTTACCCCTGACTACATGTTTGTGTTACCCCTGACTACATGTTTGTGTTACCCCTGACTACATGTTTGTGTTACCCCTGACTACATGTTTGTGTTACCCCTGACTACATGTTTTTGTTACCCCTGACTACATCACATAGCAGAAGGGGAATGGCTTTTAATGAACAATAATAATAATAATTGATAATTTATATAGCGACAACATACCTTGACAACATTTTATAGCGTTAGGGTGGGACAGAGTGTTTGTTGTCTACCTTGACAAAATTGTATAGAGTTAAGGTGGGACAGAGTGCTGTCTACCTTGACAACATTGTATAGAGTTAAGGTGGGACAGAGTGCTGTGTACCTTGACAACATTGTATAGAGTTAAGGTGGGACAGAGTGCTGTGTACCTTGACAACATTGTATAGAGTTAAGGTGGGACAGAGTGCTGTGTACCTTGACAACATTGTATAGAGTTAAGGTGGGACAGAGTGCTGTGTACCTTGACAACATTGTATAGAGTTAAGGTGGGACAGAGTGCTGTGTACCTTGACAACATTGTATAGAGTTAAGGTGGGACAGAGTGCTGTGTACCTTGACAACATTGTATAGAGTTAAGGTGGGACAGAGAGCTGTGTACCTTGACAACATTGTATAGAGTTAAGGTGGGACAGAGAGCTGTGTACCTTGACAACATTGTATAGAGTTAAGGTGGGACAGAGAGCTGTCTACCTTGACAACATTTGTATAGAGTTAGGGTGGGACAGAGTGTTTGTTGTCTACCTTGACAACATTGTATAGAGTCCAGGTGGGACACAGCTGTCTACATTGACAATTATGTATACAGGCAAGGTGGGACAGATTGTATACAGGCAAGGTGGGACAGATTGTATACAGGCAAGGTGGGACAGATTGTATACAGGCAAGGTGGGACAGATTTATAAAGGCAAGGTGGGACAGATTGTATACAGGCAAGGTGGGACAGATTGTATACAGGCAAGGTGGGACAGATTGTATACAGGCAAGGTGGGACAGATTCTGAAGTCAGAATAAAAGTCGGGAAGACATTGACAGCCTTTCAGCAACTCAAGAATGTCTGGGTCTACAGAAATCTTAGCGGCAATCGAAAGATAAGAACCTTCAATGCGATGGTAAATCCTTTGATGCTGAGGCATGGAGAGCCACAGCTGTGAACATGAGAAGAATCCAGAATCCAGTCCATTATTAATGGTTGCTTGAGGATTCTCGAGATACATGGAGCTGACAGTACAGAATCATGGAGCTGACAGTACAGAAATATGGAGCTGACAGTACAGAATCATGGAGCTGACAGTACAGAATCATGGAGCTGACAGTACAGAATCATGAAGCTGACAGTAGAGAATCATGGAGCTGACAGTACAGAATCATGGAGCTGACAGTACAGAATCATGGAGCTGACAGTACAGAATCATGAAGCTGACAGTAGAGAATCATGGAGCTGACAGTACAGAATCATGGAGCTGACAGTACAGAATCATGGAGCTGACAGTACAGAATCATGAAGCTGACAGTAGAGAATCATGGAGCTGACAGTACAGAATCATGGAGCTGACAGTACAGAATCATGGAGCTGACAGTACAGAATCATGGAGCTGACAGTACAGAATCATGGAACTGACAGTACAGAATCATGGAGCTGACAGTACAGAATCATGGAACTGACAGTACAGAATCATGGAGCTGACAGTACAGAATCATGGAGCTGACAGTACAGAATCATGGAGCTGACAGTACAGAATCATGGAACTGACAGTACAGAATCATGAAGCTGACAGTAGAGAATCATGGAGCTGACAGTACAGAATCATGGAGCTGACAGTACAGAATCATGGAGCTGACAGTACAGAATCATGGAGCTGACAGTACAGAATCATGGAGCTACCCGGAATTGAGACGGTAGACATGGCAGACGGAAGTAGAAAAAGAGATCCTCAAGAGACGATGACGATGGATTGGAAATACTCCGCGTAAACTTAATTCTAACACAAGATAAGCTCTGAACTGGAACTATCAGGGAATGCGGAGAAGAGACCGACCAAACACTTGTTGAGGTGAATCCAGAGAATTCGGCCACGCCTGGACTATACTGGAGAGACTGGCTCAGGATAGAGGTGTCTGGGGAATTTTGTAAGCACATATGTCTATGGAAGGAACGCAGACATTGACTATGCTTCCAGAGGATGACAAAAAGAAGACATGTCTACGGTGAACATTAAAAAAAAACAACCAAAAAAAAACAAACATTAAACCTGCAAGATTCATTACTGGTGAATATTCACAACAGAGAAGAGTAACATCATTAGATAAATAATAATAAATAAATATATAAACTCTAGAAGATGGAAGAACTAAGGGTAAATTAATAGGCTAATAATCAGGGATTAAATTTTAACTGAAAAATATAATGCAACAACGATCTCACGCAACGGTGGCCAAACCGCGGCTAGCGTACAATTTATGAAAGATATGTTACAAATATTACTGAAAGATTTCCAAGCTAGGTTTAAGGGGAGGTGTGGGTCAGAATTTGACCAAAAAATTACATTTTTAAGTATTTCTAGTTTTCGATTTATTTGGTTTCTAAAAACATTTTTTAATATAAATTACATTAAAAATTTTATGATAATATATTAGAACATTTTTAAAAATATTATTTTATTAACCCTGTAAGGGGGTGTAAAGTAGTATTTTTATACGAAATACAGTTTTTTACTGACTCCATTCATGTACTTGAAATCGTCCAACCATATCGAATGAGGAATCAACGGAAAGCTGGATTTTTCCAGATTTAGATAAATATAAATTCCCGACCAATCAAATTTTACCCAACCTAGCATTCGTTACGATTCGCGTTCAAAAAATATATTTTCTTGACCTACTAATGGGGTTTTCGCATGTCTTAGGAATCACACTTGACCTTTCAATAAACCAAGCATTTTGATTGGTTATTGCTGTGGAAATTACAGAAGTTCACTTCCGTTTCTACATAAACAACAATTGTATTCCATGACCGATAGCACCTAAGATCATTATTTATTTAGTAGAAAAAGCGTTCAGATAAAATATTTTCATATTTTAAAATTCAGAGATTTTTGCAATAGCAAAATGTTATTATATTACTATGTAAACTACTTTCTAATTGATCACTGCAGCGTGTAATACGTAAAAAGGTTGGTTTTGCACTTGGCACTTGGTCATGGTCTCGAACTCAAACTAAAGTCACTAAAGACTAAATAAAGCGTCTTAGTACTCTTAGAGACATTCCAATAATAATAATAACATAAAACGTCCATGTAATAAAATCCAAATTAACAGCTACTGTTGCTAATGTGATAAATTTTACCCAAATAATATTTAAAATATTCTATGAGCTAGCAAATTGTTGTCACAAGGACTAGTACATGTACTAGTATTAATAGTAATTAGTATTTACTAGATTAGACAGACATTAGACAGTGACAGGATCAATAATCAATTAATAAAAACAAGAGCTAGATTGCTATTTAACCCGGGTTCTTCCTGGGATACATCTGTAGATAGTAAATTAAAGCTAACCCTGCCAGAAAAAAGTTTACTTGGACATTTTATTTATCTGCAATAACACAGGATCAATCACATTCAATTGGAGACCTATTAATTGTGATTTCAATTCAATTTTATTCAAGTCACAGTGTATAATTCTTAGCATTCCAAATATTAAAGAATAACTTTAGATCATAATTTATGTGTGCAATAAAAATTCAGCTTTATAATTGAGACTATAAAGTAATTTTAGCGTTAAAAAAATAAGTGCACGAAGAGGCGAAAATTACAGGCAGAGAGTAAAAGTAAAAAATGTAAAAGGGGCAGTGAGGAAAAGTTGTGAAGAGCTAGAAAATAATGAGAAAGATCCAGCTTAAGTTAATAGACCATTTTATGTCCAGTCATTATAAAAAATAAAATTTTAATATGACATTTTCAATAAATTTTGTCGTTTTTTCAGTTTTCCCGCTTTCAATGTTTTTGGTCACTTAAACCCTTATAACTTTTTAAATTATTGAGCAAATTACTCCATATTTTTTCTGTGTGATCTTTAAACACAAATAAAGATTTAAATAACCTAAATTTTTTATAACTTCTATACAAAGGAAA
The DNA here is from genome assembly GCA_944989445.1 of Ampullaceana balthica. Classification (NCBI taxonomy): domain Eukaryota; kingdom Metazoa; phylum Mollusca; class Gastropoda; family Lymnaeidae; genus Ampullaceana; species Ampullaceana balthica. Next base: position 3,499 of record CALYLW010003158.1, on the reverse strand, counting down.
ATACAGATAAAAATGTATCCCATAACCCTTAATTTTGACCCAAAAAATGGAAACACTTTTTGTGAATTTTTTTTTAAAAACTAGTGCATCCATTAGAAAAGTCTCGTTATATAAAGTTTTAATACATGATAAAATATCTATATTTTAAATTTGAAAGCCATAATTAGTAATTTAAAAAAGCCTTAGCGTTTTGAAATTCACCCAAAAAAACAAAATGGCGGATGTTTATTTGAGTTTCCATGGAAACCAAAAACTTTTTGAAAAAAAATTTAATGCAATTTACATCTTTTGTTATACCCTATAAGAATATTTTACTTAAAATCACTCAGGACGCTAGATACAAATTTTAGAATTTTGACCCACACCTCCCCTTAATGACCCATAGTGCTTCAATGCGGCTCTCAACAATTTTATATAAATATTACATATTTTTTAAATGGCTCTCATTTACTACATGCCTGTCCAACCCTGATCTAATGCAACACTCATTTACTACACGCCTGTCCAACCCCTGATCTAATGCAACACTCATTTACTACACGCCTGTCCAACCCCTGATCTAATGCAACACTCATTTACTACACGCCTGTCCAACCCCTGATCTAATGCAACACTCATTTACTACACGCCTGTCCAACCCTGATCTAATGCAACACTCATTTACTACACGCCTGTCCACCCCTGATCTAATGCAACACTCATTTACTACACGCCTGTCCAACCCCTGATCTAATGCAACACTCATTTACTACACGCCTGTCCAACCCTGATCTAATGCAACACTCATTTACTACACGCCTGTCCAACCCCTGATCTAATGCAACACTCATTTACTACACGCCTGTCCACCCCTGATCTAATGCAACACTCATTTACTACACGCCTGTCCAACCCCTGATCTAATGCAACACTCATTTACTACACGCCTGTCCAACCCCTGATCTAATGCAACACTCATTTACTACACGCCTGTCCACCCCTGATCTAATGCAACACTCATTTACTACACGCCTGTCCACCCCTGATCTAATGCAACACTCATTTACTACACGCCTGTCCACCCCTGATCTAATGCAACACTCATTTACTACACGCCTGTCCAACCCCTGATCTAATGCAACACTCATTTACTACACGCCTGTCCAACCCTGATCTAATGCAACACTCATTTACTACACGCCTGTCCAACCCCTGATCTAATGCAACACTCATTTACTACACGCCTGTCCAACCCTGATCTAATGCAACACTCATTTACTACACGCCTGTCCAACCCTGATCTAATGCAACACTCATTTACTACACGCCTGTCCACCCCTGATCTAATGCAACACTCATTTACTACACGCCTGTCCACCCCTGATCTAATGCAACACTCATTTACTACACGCCTGTCCAACCCCTGATCTAATGCAACACTCATTTACTACACGCCTGTCCAACCCCTGATCTAATGCAACACTCATTTACTACACGCCTGTCCACCCCTGATCTAATGCAACACTCATTTACTACACGCCTGTCCAACCCTGATCTAATGCAACACTCATTTACTACACGCCTGTCCACCCCTGATCTAATGCAACACTCATTTACTACACGCCTGTCCACCCCTGATCTAATGCAACACTCATTTACTACACGCCTGTCCACCCCTGATCTAATGCAACACTCATTTACTACACGCCTGTCCAACCCTGATCTAATGCAACACTCATTTACTACACGCCTGTCCAACCCTGATCTAATGCAACACTCATTTACTACACGCCTGTCCAACCCCTGATCTAATGCAACACTCATTTACTACACGCCTGTCCAACCCCTGATCTAATGCAACACTCATTTACTACACGCCTGTCCAACCCCTGATCTAATGCAACACTCATTTACTACACGCCTGTCCAACCCTGATCTAATGCAACACTCATTTACTACACGCCTGTCCAACCCTGATCTAATGCAACACTCATTTACTACACGCCTGTCCAACCCTGATCTAATGCAACACTCATTTACTACACGCCTGTCCACCCCTGATCTAATGCAACACTCATTTACTACACGCCTGTCCAACCCTGATCTAATGCAACACTCATTTACTACACGCCTGTCCAACCCTGATCTAATGCAACACTCATTTACTACACGCCTGTCCAACCCCTGATCTAATGCAACACTCATTTACTACACGCCTGTCCAACCCCTGATCTAATGCAACACTCATTTACTACACGCCTGTCCAACCCTGATCTAATGCAACACTCATTTACTACACGCCTGTCCAACCCTGATCTAATGCAACACTCATTTACTACACGCCTGTCCAACCCCTGATCTAATGCAACACTCATTTACTACACGCCTGTCCAACCCTGATCTAATGCAACACTCATTTACTACACGCCTGTCCAACCCTGATCTAATGCAACACTCATTTACTACACGCCTGTCCAACCCCTGATCTAATGCAACACTCATTTACTACACGCCTGTCCAACCCCTGATCTAATGCAACACTCATTTACTACACGCCTGTCCAACCCTGATCTAATGCAACACTCATTTACTACACGCCTGTCCAACCCCTGATCTAATGCAACACTCATTTACTACACGCCTGTCCAACCCCTGATCTAATGCAACACTCATTTACTACACGCCTGTCCACCCCTGATCTAATGCAACACTCATTTACTACACGCCTGTCCACCCCTGATCTAATGCAACACTCATTTACTACACGCCTGTCCAACCCCTGATCTAATGCAACACTCATTTACTACACGCCTGTCCAACCCCTGATCTAATGCAACACTCATTTACTACACGCCTGTCCAACCCTGATCTAATGCAACACTCATTTACTACACGCCTGTCCAACCCTGATCTAATGCAACACTCATTTACTACACGCCTGTCCAACCCCTGATCTAATGCAACACTCATTTACTACACGCCTGTCCAACCCCTGATCTAATGCAACACTCATTTACTACACGCCTGTCCAACCCCTGATCTAATGCAACACTCATTTACTACACGCCTGTCCAACCCCTGATCTAATGCAACACTCATTTACTACACGCCTGTCCAACCCTGATCTAATGCAACACTCATTTACTACACGCCTGTCCAACCCTGATCTAATGCAACACTCATTTACTACACGCCTGTCCAACCCTGATCTAATGCAACACTCATTTACTACACGCCTGTCCAACCCCTGATCTAATGCAACACTCATTTACTACACGCCTGTCCAACCCTGATCTAATGCAACACTCATTTACTACACGCCTGTCCAACCCCTGATCTAATGCAACACTCATTTACTACACGCCTGTCCAACCCTGATCTAATGCAACACTCATTTACTACACGCCTGTCCAACCCCTGATCTAATGCAACACTCATTTACTACACGCCTGTCCAACCCCTGATCTAATGCAACACTCATTTACTACACGCCTGTCCAACCCCTGATCTAATGCAACAC
>CALYLW010003157.1:0-15323 GCA_944989445.1 Ampullaceana balthica | reverse complement strand
TTAATCATTTTTAAGATGCGCTTATTAACAGACGATTGAATCTTTTTTTTAAATGTATTTTATTTTTCAGATATAAAATCTGGTGTGTGTGTGTGTGCATTGAATATAATATACAAAATATGATGCCTTATCCGAAATAGGGAACAAAAAAAAGAACTAAAATGAACAGGTTTTGAAATTTACCTCTTGCACCGAATGGGCCAGGCCCCTTTATGCTATTTTCCACCCCTATTGTACGTATATAAAAAGTAGTTTAAAGAGTTAGATATTGAGAAAAAAACTGGATTTTGACAAAACTTAGAATATAAAAAACTTAAGAGCCTATATTACTATAGGGCACTGAACTCTTAATTCTATTCCTTCGAAAAATTCTTTTTACTGAACTTTAATCATTGTATTCCCTATTCAATTTTACACGATATTGAGGAATATATATTGAGTACAATAGATAAAAACAACATTAAGGGCCCCAGGGCCCATTCTGGCGAGATATAAAGTTCAAAACACCTGTGAATTTCAATTTGTATAATAATGGATACATGTGTCATTATTTTTCAAGATTGTTAATGACTGAATAATGAATAAAATCTTAAAGGTTTAAGAAATGAGTACAATGGCAATAAAAAAAACTATAATATCACTCATTTTGGGGCCGGGGCCCTTAATATCGTTTCTTCTTTTGTACGCTATTTACTTATTAATTTATTTATCCATTTGCTATGAAACTTAGATTTTTTTCACACTTCACGACAATTTCTCTCAGAATTTTTTTAAACATACCACTCATTGGTTTCTTTAAATTTATTCCTTTTTACTTTGATCGTTGCAACGCACGACGGGTCTACTAGTTTACTATAAAGTTTAGTCGTTTAGTTCTATTGTATTTTTTCTCTTCTTCTTCATTTTTTCTAATGTCTATTAATACAAATGGTGTCAAATTGCTTGGAAAACAAACAAAAGTAACTCATAGTCGATATATTTTTCTTCTTCTAATTCTGTTTATTAAGGGCACACGATCAGTAAACTGATTATTTTGGTTGATGTAAAATATCCCTGTTGACGTTGCTTTCACAATTTGTTTTATGAACTTAAAAGCTTTATCTATTCCCATGACTCATAAACAACGTCAACTAAATGGGAACAACTCGAAATATAATTACACAATTTCCCACCTCTATAGGTTATTCAAAAGAAAAGTGTAATATATATATATATACTAGTAGACCCGTCGTGCGTTGCAACGATCAAAGTAAAAAGGAATAAATTTAAAGAAAACAATGAGTGGTATGTTTAAAAATAATCCTGAAGAAATCTTCGTGGAAGTGTGAAAAAAAAATCCAAGTTTCATAGCAAACGGATAAATAAATTAATCATTAAATAGCGTACAAAAGAAGAAACGATATTAAGGGCCCCGGCCCCAAAATGAGTGATATTATAGTTTTTTTTATTGCCATTGTACTCATTTCTTAAACGTTTAAGATTTTATTCACTATTCAGTCATTACCAATCTTGACAAATAATGACACATGTATCCATTATTATACAAATTGAAATTAGCAGGTGTTTTGAACTTTATATCTTTGCCCAGAATGGGCCCTGGGGCCCTTAATGTTGTTTTTATCTATTGTACTTAATATATATTCCTCAATATCGTGTAAAATTGAATAGGGAATACAATGATTAAAGTTCAGTAAAAAAGACTTTTTCGAAGGAATGGAAATTAAGAGTTCAGTGCCCTATAGTAATATGGGCTCTTAAGTTTTTATATTCTAAGTTTTGTCAAAATCCAGTTTTTTTGTCAATATCTAACTCTTAAACTACTTTTTATATACCTACAATAGGGGGAAAATAGCATTAAGGGGCCCTGGCCCATTCGGTGCAAGAGGTCAATTTCAAAAACCTGTTCATTTTAGTTCATTTTTATTGTGGCTATATTTCTCTAGCTCTTTAAAAAGTAAATAGGAAAAATATTTTAAAAATATACGAAAAAAGATATTTGGGGCCCCGGCCCCGAAGATATTGGCATTAGAAGTTCACTGTCTATAGGATTTTAATATAGGCTACCAAGTTTTTGTATGCAAAGTTTGGTGATGATCTATTCATTTACTAAGTAGCTAACGTAGAAACTATTTTTTATATAGCTCATATAAGATAAAAACGCCATTTAGGGTCCCAGGGCCCATTCTGGGCAATATATAAAGTTAAAAAAATTTACAATTTCATTCCCACTTGTACAAAATTAACATAACTTATAGGTTTTCCGAAAGAGCTCTACCACCCTCGTCACTCAAAAATTTAATGTATAATTACGAAACTGCATCGTATCACAATAGTAAGTTATATAACAATTGTAACCACGTCTATGAGATAAAGAACATGTGGCACTATCCCTTTAAAAGGCAAAAGCTAATTGACTCATAGCGCAAATAAACAAAATTATAAATGTACTTTCTAAAATACTATTTTAAAAAAAAACGGTCGTATTAAAATGATATAAAAAAATGTGCACACCATATTTAGACATATAGAAAGCTGGCCGCATAAAATAAAGTCTTGTTATAAAGTAGATGTACTGGACCAAAATAACTCTTCATTTTGATGTATTCATAATTGTCTAAACAGGGAAATAATATTTAACATTTTTATGTCTCTATATTTTACGATTTATATTTACGGTTTATAAGCAATGTGTATAATTTCAAAAAGGAATCTTTTTTTTTGTGTTCCCTATTTCGGATAAGCATCATATTTTGTAAATTATATTCAATGCACACACACACACCAGATTTTATATCTGAAAAATAAAATACATTTAAAAAAAAAGATTCAACCGTCTGTTCATAGGTGCATCTTAAAAATGATTAAAAGGAAATTTTAGAAATGGCCTATGCTATTCTGAATACAAAGTAATGAACATAAAAACATATTCAATTCGCAATTCATATTAATTAAGCGTTTTCAGGATCACTTCATTAAATTTAGTCAACTTTTGTTAATACGTTCGGTAGCGAAAGTTTATAATGTATAGTGTATATAAAGCTTAAGTAAACAGTTTTAAAGTGTACGTTTATTTGACATAGGCCATCACTTTCAACATAAAATAAACTCGCTACATCTATGGTTTTTAATTAAATGTCGAGTTATGAATTAAATTTTAAAAAATCCCAATTTTATTCATTGCATGTAAAATATTAATACAATGCATCGTGAAAATAATTGAAATAAAATAATTTAAACGCATATCTAATATATAAAGCTCAGTTGATATTTTTATGTTTGTTTGTTTGTATCCATTAAAAAAAGGCCACTGCTTTGTTGACATTTTTCCAAAAGATCTCTGAAAAAAGCTCTTATATATTTACGACACTGCAATGTAACACATTTGTAATCAATACAATATTTGCAACAGCGTCTATAAGATAAAGATAATAAAGATAAATAAAGAAATGACTAATTTTAAAAAAACAAACAAAACAAATCAATTTTATGTTAAAAATGCATGTGAAACCATCACAATAATCGATTTTAAAAATGGCCTATGTTAATCCATCATCAAAGGAATGAACATAGCATATTCAATTCGCAATACAAAATAATTAAGCGTTTTCAGGATCATTTTATTTAGTTTAATCTACTTATGTTAATAAGTCCGGTAGCCTAAGTTTAAATAGTATACGTGTATAGGTTATGTAAAAGACGACAGCTTATGTAAAAGACAAACAAAATATAAATGTTATATTAATAGGACACAGCTAAATTTAAGATGCGTACACGAAAATGTGCGCACAGTAATCAGGTGATAAAAGATTTTAAAACGTGCACCGCTAAAAATGAAGCCTTGAAAAAAATACTGACAAAATTATTACATAAATAGGTTTTTCATTAAATGTCGAGTTATGGAACAGAAAATAATTAAAACAAATTCGCAATTAAATTTAAACGTTTAAACAATTAAATCTAATGCATCTGTGTGGCAGTTGTAATTAAATATGTTTACGTGTCTATCTAATATATAGAAAGTGACAGTAAAGAAAATGACAATTCTTTGTACTACACAGCTCAAATTATGAAGCGTACACGAAAATGTGCGCACCGTAATTAGACATTATAATATTTTTTCAAATGCGCACGGCTGAAAATAAAGTATTGACATTGGGGAAAAAAACGTCACCAAAAGTAACTCGCTTTGAACGGCATTAGAACGTCCGCGTAAATTTGTTCAATAGAGAAATGAGGTTACATTTTTTATTCTTTGTCTCTGCATTTTCTGATTATTTAATTTACGGCATTCGGGCAAAAGGGACAATTACAAAAACTAACTTAAAACCACCTTCTGGGTAAAAGGAACCGTCCTGCCAAATTTGGTCCCCGTCCGTCATTTGGTTTTTCCGTGATTGTCTAACAGAAAGTCGAAAAGTGAAACATACAAACATACAAACATACAAACATACAAACATACAAACATTTGAGCTTTATATATTCAAGTAATATACTATTAAATGCATACAATATAGTATACAGCCTTCAATTTGAAATAAACCCACTGCTCCACAAACCATACTCTTTTCAATTTTCTTTTTCCTAACAATCAGACAAACTCAATAGCTCCCTTATCATATTTTACACCAGTTCTGTCAGACTCATTAGCTCTTATTAATCTATTTACCAACAGGCTGTCAGACTAAATAGCTCAGAAGGTTTAAAAAAAACAAGCTAACATTCCATAAGTGGAATGAAGGTTAAAAAATAATTAAATTTATATAAAGACAAACAATAACACGATTTTAATGAGCGACAGGACATATTCAATCTATTTGTTTAATAGAACTACAGGCTCCGTTTTATGTTGGTTTGACAGAGCTACACACTCGTTTATTTGGTTTGATAGAGCTACACAATCGTTTTATGTTGGTTTGATAGAGCAACACGGTCGTTTATGTTGGTTTGATAGAGGACACGCTCGTTTATGTTGTTGAAATAGAGCAACACGCTCGTTTAGGTTGTTTTGATAGAGCTACACGCTCGGTGATGTTGGGGGTTGATAAGTTAGCCCGCTCGTTAATGTTGGTTGGATAGAGCAACCACGGTCCGTTTCTGTTAGTTGTTAGAGCTACACACACGTTTATGTTGGTTTGATAGAAGCTACACGCTCGTTTTATGTTTGGTTTGATAGAGCTACACGCTCGTTTATGTTAGTTTGATAGAGCTACACGCTTGTTTATGTTGGTTTGATAGAGCTACACACTCGTTTATGTTGGTTTGATAGAGCAACACGCTCGTTTATGTTGGTTTGATAGAGCAACACGCTCGTTTATGTTGGTTTGATAGAGCTACACACTCATTTATGTTGGTTTGATAGAGCTACACGTTCGTTAATGTTAGTTTGATAGAGCTACACGCTCGTTTATGATGGTTTGATAGAGCTACACGCTCGTTAATGTTAGTTTGATAGAGCTACACGCTCGTTTATGATGGTTTGATAGAGCTACACGCTCGTTTATGTTGGTTTGATTGAGCTACACGCTCGTTTATGTTGGTAGTAATATGAGATTCTCATGAGTGATAGCAAGTCTTTATTTTTGAGACGATTCCTGTATGAGGTTTTGTTAAGCGTCATAACATAAAACATCTTCTCTAACTTGTATGTGCCTCTAAACATCTTCTCTTACTTATATGTGCCTCTTAACACACACCTTACACCATGACACCACAAAGAGTAGAGTGTGAATTACCAAGTTGTGGATGTGTGTATGACACACACCTTACAACGTGACACCACAATGAGTGGAGCGTGAATGACCAAGTGGCTGGTGTTTGTATGATACACACACCTTACACCACAATGAGTGGAGCGTGAATTACCAAGTGGCTGGTGTTTGTATGAAACACACGCCTGACATCGTGACACCACAATGAGTGGAGTGTGAATTACCAAGTGGCTGGTGTTTGTATGACACACACACGCCTTACAACGTGACACCACAATGAGTGGAGTGGGAATTACCAAGTGGCTGGTGTTTGTATGACACACACACACCTGACATCGGGACACCACAATGAGCTTAGTGTCAATTACCAAGATATATATTTCATTCAAATTTAATTACTGAACACATAATTGATAGTTATTAAAAACAAAACATTAGCGTAACAAATGTAATATTTGTAAGTGTCATGCAATTCTAACTTGTATTCTAATCTAATAGAAAACACGTTATTTAATATTAGTTTCTTATAAAACGGTTCTAAAAATAAATTTAAGACATATTTAACCTCTACACCGAATTTTGTTTACAGAAAGACAAAAATAAATGTAAATACTTTATGACATCATTGACTTTCTTGTGAATTCTGTCAAGGTATTTGTTTTTTTACATTATGACATTCATAAATACATTGCAATGATCATTATTTTCACAATTAATATAAATAGTCCAGCTATACAAGAGGAGAATCAATCTTGTAGTCTGCATCCATCTTGCAATAATCAGACACAATAATTAATTTTATACCTTACATCATCCTTCAAACAATCTGATAATTTCATTGATTAATGCAAATTATAGCAATCTGAAGTTATCATTAATTTCATAGTCACGCGCAAGTATAGCAATGTTATGTTATCATTAATTTCAAAGTTACAAGCAAATTATAGCAATCTGATTTTATCATTAATTTCATGATGTTATCATTAATTTCATGATGTTATCATTAATTTCATAGTTACATGCAAATTATAGCAATCTGATGTTATCATTAATTTCATAGTTACATACAAATTTAGCAATCAGATAAATTTTTTAAAAATTCTTATTCTGTACCACAATCACACAATCGGATGGAATCCTTAGCTTGATTAAGATTTTTGTCTTGCAAGACTCGAAAACGGATGATAAATTTAAACATGCCTTTCTGTAACTATTAAAAGATATTATTCCCTTGTATGGAGAAGGTAATTAAAATGATGAAATACACGTTTTTTTTAACAAAGTTATGAAACGAGAATTTTTAGGATTGTTATCAGTTAAGGGAACAAGTGTTTGCAAGCAAACGGGGTCATAAGAGCAGTTAAAAATTGTGTGGTGATTAGCACTGTAAAAAAAAATATGACGTCATTTTTTGAGCTTACATTTTATTACAAGGTGTGCATCGGAAGGCGTGCAAAAAGTGTGCAAAATATTTATAAATTAAAGACGCGAATTAAAAAAGTATTATATGACGTCATTGTTGTAGCTTATATTTTAATTTTGGAAAAGGGAACCATTTAAAAATAGGATTTGAGGATTTATAATCATAAATTATTTTGTGTAAATTTCAGGAAGTTAGTATTCATCAAACAATGATAAGTTAGGCTACTTGGTGTTTTGACAGAAAAACAAGTAGGCGCCGTAGGCGCCCTACAGCCCCAGTGGGAGCCATAAGTGCCCCACAACCACTAGTATCATATATTGTTGATAAATGACTGTCCACTTTAATTTTCTTAGCTTATCAAATCTGTGTATCTTTTGTTCCTGTTCGCGTGTATTTAGAATTGTTAGAAATGTACCATGAAATACGCAGTGTTGGAGAATTAAAGTATTTGCATAGTAAAACATTTTCAATAATAATAAATTAAGAATCATATCAATGATCCAATTGGCCCTATATTTTTCGTAAAAAACATTCAAAATATTTTGTATTTAAGGAATTTTTATTGTTAAAACTAAGTTGTATTAAATTTTATCTCTACTCATCACCGCACCAAAGAACACCGGTGCAGGCTTTTTTAAATATGTCTTTGCAATTGAGACAAATGTGCTGGCAAGGTTAATGAGAAGATGGCTATAATCGGATTTGTTTTATTTAAAAAATTAATCTGTCATTGCATGAGACATGTTATTATTAAATTGTATTGCTAAAAATATTTTTAAAGTATGGAAGCTAAACTAATAATAGAACTATTAAATTGTAATAAAATATAGATTAAAAAAGAGTTTTTTTTATAAAAAGATAAAAAAAACTATAAAATTAAGTTATTAACTGTTATTTATCTGCATGTCTAATTGTTTCACACACCATAGACTGTCTTGTGTATTATCGTTCATGTATTCAAGTGGCACGCCACTTGACTTCGATCCATATATAGACAATATAATAGCCCAAGTCAAAGGTTGGAAGGAAGGATCCGTTGCGCTATGACGTCATTTTTTGAAATTATATTTAAGTTATATACATGGCGCGCATCAGGAAGTGTGCAAAATTCTATAAAAATATTATATAACATCAACATTTTAGCTTATATTTTAACTTTGGAAAAAAAAGCAATGTAAAAAAGGATTTGAGGATTTATAACTATAAAATACTTTGTGTACATTTCAGGAAGTTTAATATTTTGTATTTATCAAACAAGGATAGTTACTAGGGCTTTTTTCAAAAAAAAAGTGGGCGCCTTAGGCGTCATAAAATCCCTAGTTTAGAGATATCATATCTATAAATTGCAAGGGTTCTCCTAACCGGTTCATTCTGATTCCAATTAAAACAATGTCATGTCCCTAGTTCATGTTATTTTAAGATTGTATATAGTTCATACAAAAAGGAACATGAGAGTAGAAATAATATTCCCTTAATTTACGTTTTCTGTGTTGCTTAGATAACTACATACCTATTTCGGATCTAATTATTAGTAAATAAAACTGTATGTAGATAGACTGATTTGAAAATTACGTAATTAAAGACCGATTAATTATTTCTGGAAGATGGGGTATCGTTATTTGCCTTAGTGCTAAAGAATAGTGTTATGTAAAATTACTTTTTAAAGTTTTATTTCTTTATTCCCATTTAATTTTACACAAAACTGAAAAAAATAATAACACCCCGCATATACATCATGACTCTTTTTAAATCCTTTATATTAACTCGTGGTGTCTGTTTGTTTGAACTCTTGATCGCTTGTTTGACTGTCGGTCGCCAAAATTTGGATCGATTTTTAACCCACTTCCTCGTAAGCTAGCGAGCTGAAATTTAGCAGGCAGTTTGGTGGCGATAATAAAAATTTATGTATCAAAATTTCAGATCGATCGCATGTACTGAAATTAAATTATTGAATTTTTAGATTATTTTATTTATTCCTATGTATCATGTTATTTTTTGAGATAGGGTGTCGCGGTGCGTATTATATTGAACAACTTTTCTGTCGCGCAATAAGGTGCGTATTTTATTGACAACACTTTTTATAAGCGTATTCCTGATTGGTGCGCATTATATTAAACATGTTTTACGACACAACTACAATTGTGTACTTCTGGATGGTCTTGCGCTGCGTATTATAATGAACATTCTTTTAGTTACGTCTAGTACATAAAGGATTTATAATCAAAAACTTGTTTTTTTAAGTTTTTAAATCCTTTATATTAACTCATGGTGTCTGCGGCCGACCGACCGACCTTGTCGCCAAAATTTTTGATCGATTTTTAACCCACTTGCTTGCAAGATAGCGAGCTGAAATTTTGCAGGCAGTTTCGTACCGATGATAAAAACAATGTATCAAAATTTCAGATCGATCGCATGTACTGTAATTAAATTATTGATTTTTTAGAGTATTTTATTTATTCCTATGTATCATGCTATTTTTTGAGATAGAGCGTCGCGGTGCGTATTATATTGAACAACCTTTCTGTCGCGCAATAAGGTGCGTATTTTATTGACAGCTCTTTTTATAAACATATTCCTGATCGGTGCGCATTATATTTAAACATGTTTTACGACACAACTGCAATTTTGTATTTCTGGATGGTCTGGCACTGCGTAATATAATGAACATTCTTTTAATTACTTCTCGTACATAAAGGATTTATAGTCAAAAACTTGGTTTTTTACGGGTTTTTCTTATTTTATTATTAAATCCTTTATATTAACTAGTTGTGTCTGCTAGCTCGCGACCTTGTCGCCAAAATTTTGGATCAATTTTAACCCACTTCCTCGTAAGCTAGCGAGCTGAAATTTAGCAGGCAGTTTTGTAATGATGATAAAAACTAAGTATCAAAATTTTAGATCGATCGCATGTACTGTCAATAAATTATTGATTTTTTAGAATATTTTATTTATTCATATGTATCATGTTATTTTTTGAGAGAGAGTGTAAGGGTGCGTATTATATTGAACAACCTTTCTGTGGCGCAATAAGGTGCGTATTTTATTGACAACACTTTTCATGAACATATTCCTGATCGGTGCGCATTATATTAAACCTGTTTTACGACACAACTACAATTTTGTATTTTTTGGATGGTCTTGCGCTGCGTATTATAATGAACATTCTTTTAGTTAGGTCTCGTACATAAAGGATTTAGTAAAAAAACTTGTTTTTTACGGGTTTTTTTTATTTTATGTGTTGCCAAAAGAAAGTACCTGAATACATACTGAAATTTTGCAATAGAGAAGGAAATTATTTAATACGATAATTATATTTAATGAAAATTATTTTTTTAACATGTTACTTTACACTTTTCAATGATCCAGTAATTTAGCTTAAATTATTTATGGTAAATGAACACGTTTGTACATGGATTCTAACCCGTTAACTATGTCATTATTTATAGTCAGACGGAAGACAACAAACTATTCTCAGATGTTTACAAATGTCTACATTCTCTACTGTCCATGTTATTAAAACAGATGTCATAACATAAAAATGTCTACAGTCTCTACGTTATTTTTAAGTACACATATGTTATAAAATGTTCACTGTCTACACTCTCACTGTTATTAACGCCGTAGTTTAAAAGATTCTACATTCTATAATATCTTTATTGTTTAAAAGGTATTGGAAAACTAACAATGTTATATATAATATTAATTCTGTATTAATCACCACACAATAAAAAGGTATTTTGTGAAATGTTATCATTAGACCTCGTGCAGATTATGGGAAACACGTTATACCAGGGGTAGGAAAATGTTTGACATTCATTAGCATTGTATCCCTACTTATAGGGATCGAAGACAAGTGGCTTGGCACTTACATAAACATAAACAATGGATGTCTAAGGTTGTGTGCGTAATCAATAAATGACACAAAACATATGTAAAAGTTAGTAAATTAATTTTATGGTTGTCTTTGTTTTCAATAAACACAAAATGTAAATCATTTTTCATAAAAAAATGAGTATTATTTCATTGTTAATATGCACACAAAAAAGGAACATTGAAGTAATAAAAGTAACTGACACGTGTCTATTAGAATCACAATGTACATATTGATATAATTTTTAAAAAAATATTCAATCTTTTGATTAGTCTTACCTGCCATATAATCTCAAGTACAACTTCATATTAAATAAACCAACACCAGTGCCTTTTGGTGCGGAGATTACTGGAATTTTAATAGACATAAAATATAACGATGCAAATTTCTTTAATAACAATTGTTGCATTGTTCTTTACTGACCAAACATAATGCACAATTCATCATCTCTATAATAAGTATTTAAATTGTAAATGTGTACTATAACAATAATACTGTTAAGATGAAAATAATAAAGTTATGGAATTCTCCTTATTTTTAAATCATTTTCTAAAAATTCTAAAAACACACACGCCCGCACACACACATACACACACACATACACAAAGAAAATAAAGCTGCAAACAAAAAAAAACTAATACCTTCAAGGCTGCATTAAAAATAAATATCTTCAAAATTTATTTTTCAAAATAATTAAACAACAATCAAATATTTCTTGAAACGATCAACGTAGCTTATGTGCACCGTAATGTCTTTAGGATATAAACATTTAGGCATTAAATATTTTTAATGTTGTCGTTAGGATATGAATGTCTTACATTGAATGCTTTGATGAGTATATTATGTGCGTTACTATTTTTATGAACCGATGTTAGCCCATGAGTTTGACGAGGTACTGCGCTATATAAATTATCAAGTTGTTATTCTTCTTATTATTATTATCATTATTATCATGAGTATATACTTTTGTATATTTTACAGAGTATCTGTCTATACTGTGTATATACAATTTTAAACAATTTTTTTGTATGTGACTACTCTTTTGTTTGATACAATAATATATATATAAGTTTTACTTGTTTTAAGTTTAGACTTTAGACACATGTGTTTAATCATACTTGCATTTTTTCACTTTTTCATTATCTTACAAAATACTAGAATTTCTTAAACATTCTTCTCTTGCAGAAACATTTCATTGCAAAATACAAATTGATCAATTTATGATAATCCTCGCAAACTTCACTATAATGTGTTGGATCCCTTTGCCGACTATTTAATGAATCTCTTACAAATCCTGATCTATATCAAACGACTTTAATTTGTTTTACTCAAAATAGATTATGGTAGTAAATAACGTTATGTTTCGATCAGTCTCTATAATAAAAATCCATGATAAGTCAGCATGATGTAGTTTGTGTTAGCACGAGTATCCTGTGGTGTGGCTAGTTGACAGTCTGTGTTAGCACGAGTAGCCTGTGGTGTAGCTAGTTGACAGTTTGTGTAAGCACGAGTAGCCTGTGATATAGCTAGATGACAGTTTGTGTTAGCACGAGTAGCCTGTGATATAGCTAGTTGACAGTTTGTGTTAGCACGAGTAGCCTGTGATCTAGCTAGTTGACAGTCTGTGTTAGCACGAGTGGCCTGTGGTGTAGCTAGTTGACAGTTTGTGTTAGCACGAGTAGCCTGTGATGTAGCTAGTTGACAGTCTGTGTTAGCACGAGTAGCCTGTGGTGTAGCTAGTTGACAGTCTGTGTTAGCACGAGTAGCCTGTGATGTAGCTAGTTGATAGTCTGTGTTAGCACGAGTAGCCTGTGGTGTAGCTAGTTGACAGTCTTTGTTAGCACGAGTAGCCTGTGATGTAGCTAGTTGACAGTCTGTGTTAGCACGAGTAGCCTGTGATGTAGCTAGTTGACAGTCTTTGTTAGCACGAGTGGCCTGTGGTGTAGCTAGTTGACAGTCTGTGTTAGCACGAGTAGCCTGTGGTGTAGCTGTGGTCCCCCTCTCCCACCGGAGAGACTTTGTTTCGTGACACCGGCAATTACAGTCCTACCTAAGTTTTGGCTACCAACTACCAGTAGCCCATCTCTTTTACTGTAACGGTTCACCACCTGATCACTTGAGCCATCACCAGAATTACCGTATTGGACTACGCCACAACAACTGCCGGAGACAAGATCCCAGTTTCTTACACAAGAAGTCTACACACCATCCAGTCAGTCTGAGTCAGCTGGTTGGCCAGATACAGCCCCCCCCCATGTCTTATACAAGGTGTCTACACGTCATCCATTCAATTTGTGTCAGCTGGTTGGTCAGATACAGCAACCCCGTGTACTATAGAAGGAGTCTACACGACATTCAGTCAGTCTGTGTAAGCTGGTCGGTGAGCTCACTGGACGATATCCCTCAACCCTTTCCTGAATTGTAAATCGAACGAACGGAGTCGTCCACGTGACATTAGTCACCCCCGTTGAGCTAATTTAGCAACCCCCCCCCCACACACACACACACTCAGGAACTTGCCGTATTTCTTTGTCCAGTTCAGCGCTCCTCTGTCCAACGAAACGGAACGGTCTCTTCCCACGTGGGATTACACCGGAGAGTTAACCAATGAACTGAGGACTCAACCCTTACACATTACAGCAGGATATTCACGTGTCCCATAAAGGAAGGCGGACGATGAGAGCAATCTTCTGTGTAACTCTTAACACCTGTAAGTATTTAATAACGAGAGAAATTTGTTTATTGAACAGGCAATAAGATGACTAAATGGCAAAACAAAATAATACTTGGCCATAGATTATTATGCACATTATTACAACTTCTATGAACTATTGTATAATTTTTAAATCAAAAGTATTTTTTAAGAACGTATTATTCCTTTGTGAACATTTAATATGTCCATTGTTTGTGTTTTGATTGCCCAATTAATAATGTTAGCACTTGACACAGTAAGCCAATCATTTTCCCTGGGATTCTGTTGTAACTTCTTGTTTATTATCGTTCCTTATACTGAGCTCACGTCTACTTGATGTTATTAAATAATAAGCTATCTCCCCTTCACCGCTGTTGACGAGAGACCCGCCGTCTCGATCGTTCATACAAGTGTATCACGTCAATAAAACAAACCCGTAAAAACAAAGTTTTTGACTATGAATCCCTTATATATAAGACATAACTAACAGTATTTTTTTATTTTCAAACTCTTAACTCAACTTTGCTTCATACGTTACGATGCATTGTTAGGTCAGACGGGCCCGGGTGCCGAATTTCAGCTCGATCGGATCACGGTAAGTTGGTCATTTTGTACTTTTGTTTTTCCGCCCGCCCGCCCAAGACAGAGATGACGACAGACAGAGAGAGAGAGACGCCGGTGAAGTTAATTTAAGGGATTTAAAAATGATATACATTATAGTTATAACAACATTACCCAGCCCCGTCTGTCCTGAGACTCCACCTGTCCCCCACACCCCCGGTCTGTCCAGAGACCCTTCCTGTCCCCCCCACCCACACCGCCGTTCTGTCCAGAGACCCTTCCTCCCCCACCCACACCACCGGTCTGTCCAGAGACCCTACCTCAAGTCCCCCCCCCACACAGCGGTCTGTCCGGAGTTATAATAAATAACCCGTAAAAACAAAGTTTTTGACTACAAATTCCCGACGCTCATCGCTAAAAATAAACTCTTGGAAAAAAAACTACAGCAAAAGAAACTCGTTTTGAACGTCGTTCAATATGTAAATGACCGATGACCTGACATAAAATTGCCTTTTATTATATAGAATGATGTCATCTTGTCTCACAAGCGAAACTCGTGTACACTATCAATAATACAAACGCCTTTTCCGCCCAGCTTAAAACAATATATACCCGTCGTGCGTTGCAAAGATCTCCGTATAAAGGAAATTCAAAGAAACAAAAATATGGTACTTTTTAAAATATGTTGTCTTTTCTTTTAAAATGTCTGCATACATTAAATTGGTTTATAAACATGTTGAAACAATGTCATAAAATAAGATATTCTAAGTGAAACAATCCATGTACTTTATTGTTAACCCACAGAAACGAATTAATGATATAGAAAGAAACATCATATCTGTAGATATACTACTATTTTTAAGGTTATTTTTAGGTAATGCATTCAGAAATAAACATATGTCTGAAGTACGAAGTTATATAACTATATCTAATTTGCAAGAAATAATTATTTGATCTTTTATGATGTAATTACCTAATAATTCTAGCTAAATACAGCTTTTTACTTATTCGAAAATCAGATATAAGTATGTAGTCACTTGAGCAACACAGATAAAGTTTATTAGGAGA
>CALYLW010003156.1:0-15385 GCA_944989445.1 Ampullaceana balthica | reverse complement strand
ATTACTAAGGCCATATAAGGGAAAATTCTGACACTAAAAATGCGATAACTTTTTTTCTATATAAGATACAGAAATAAACCAGGTATCATTGTAAAGGTAATAGCAAGCCATTTCTAATGATACAAGTTTCATTAATATATATCAATTTTGAATTTTTTAGTGAAGTACCTACTCTCAGTAGATTAAATGGTTCCAAGAAAGTATATCAACTGTGGATAGTACCGCTAATCAGAAAGTGATCCTATTGGAATGTATACAAGCAATTGGAAACACTTTTCCAATGGATTATAGTAAATAGGATTCGCACGGATAATGCGACATCAATGACTGCTAGTCTTTTCTGCTATAACAACAGAATCATAATTGGGCATAAAATCTCAAATGAGGTATGGAATCATATGAGGGCAAGGGATTCTATATAAAAAAACGAGATCACTTTATGCAATGAAATAATACTGAGCTATGTGATCCCATTAAACTCATTAAAGTATATCTATTTTATAAAGGAAAGAAAGGGATTTACTTTACGAATGGGATCCCATTACACAACGGGATTATAAATTATAATGGGGTATGTAATCTCAAAGAAATGTTGAATCATATGGGGGGAAAGGGATTTGACCAAGAACGGGATCACATTATTGATCGGGGTCATAATTAGTGGGATACAAGCAGACACCACGAGTTAATATAAAGGATTTAAAAAGAGCAGTGGTTATTTTAATTATAATTTTTTTAATGTTAATATCCCGCTGTGTGTGTGTTTTTAAGCATGTGTGTGAATAAGTGAGTGTGTGTGTTTTTGTTGTGAACTAAATGTTATGAAAGTCGTTGAGTACCCTCCCGCAATGGTAACAGTCGTAATAAAAAAAACCCGTAAAAACAAAGTTTTTGACTATAAATCCCTTATATATGAGACATAACTAACAGTATTGATTATTTTCAAACATTTACAGACTGAATCTGTCTTAACACAAGTTTGCTTCATAACCCTAGGGGGGGAGGGGTGGGTGGGAGGGGGAGAGGGGAAAAGTCTGGTCACCGATTCGCTTGACCGAGCTCAGAGTGACACGTAAAATGTAAACAAAAGCGCACCGTCGTTTCGTTGGGTCGCCTCAATGCTCAAACTTTCACGTGGCAAAAAAACAATAACAAATCGTGAATTTAAATTACATACCTCATATAAGGATAAACTAAAAATGCATTAATTTAATTACGGTACGTTCGATCGATCTGAAATTTTGATACGATGCATTGTTAGGTAAGACGGGTCCGTGTGCCAAATTTCAGTTCGATCGGATCATTGGAAGTGGGTCATTTTTCGACTTTTGTTTTTCCGCCCGCCGAGCCCATGAGATGATGAGAGAGAGAGACAGAGACGGCCGCGAAGTTAATATAAGGGATTTAAAAAAACAAACCCGTAAAAACAAAGTTTTTGACTATAAATCCCTTATATATGAGACATAACTAACAGTATTGATTATTTTCAAACATTTACAGACTGAATCTGTCTTAACTCAACTTTGCATCATAACCCTAGGGGGGAGGGGGGGTGGGAGGGGGAGAGGGGAAAAGTCTGGTCACCGATTCGCTTGACCGAGCTCAGAGTGACACGTAAAATGTAAACAAAAGCGCACCGTCGTTTCGTTGGGTCGCCTCAATGCTCAAACTTTCACGTGGCAAAAAAACAATAACAAATCGTGAATTTAAATTACATACCTCATATAAGGATAAACTAAAAATGCATTAATTTAATTACGGTACGTTCGATCGATCTGAAATTTTGATACGATGCATTGTTAGGTAAGACGGGTCCGTGTGCCAAATTTCAGTTCGATCGGATCATTGGAAGTGGGTCATTTTTCGACTTTTGTTTTTCCGCCCGCCGAGCCCATGAGATGATGAGAGAGAGAGACAGAGACGGCCGCGAAGTTAATATAAGGGATTTAAAAAAACAAACCCGTAAAAACAAAGTTTTTGACTATAAATCCCTTATATATGAGACATAACTAACAGTATTGATTATTTTCAAACATTTACAGACTGAATCTGTCTTAACTCAACTTTGCATCATAACCCTAGGGGGGAGGGGTGGGTGGGAGGGGGAGAGGGGAAAAGTCTGGTCACCGATTCGCTTGACCGAGCTCAGAGTGACACGTAAAATGTAAACAAAAGCGCACCGTCGTTTCGTTGGGTCGCCTCAATGCTCAAACTTTCACGTGGCAAAAAAACAATAACAAATCGTGAATTTTAAATTACATACCTCATATAAGGATAAACTAAAAATGCATTAATTTAATTACGGTACGTTCGATCGATCTGAAATTTTGATACGATGCATTGTTAGGTAAGACGGGTCCGTGTGCCAAATTTCAGTTCGATCGGATCATTGGAAGTGGGTCATTTTTGACTTCTGTTTTTCCGCCCGCCGAGCCCATGAGATGATGAGAGAGAGACAGAGAGAGACGGCCGCGAAGTTAATATAAGGGATTTAATAAAACAAACCCGTAAAAACAAAGTTTTTGACTATAAATCCCTTATATATGAGACATAACTAACAGTATTGATTATTTTCAAACATTTACAGACTGAATCTGTCTTAACACAAGTTTGCTTCATAACCCTAGGGGGGAGGGGTGGGTGGGAGGGGGAGAGGGGAAAAGTCTGGTCACCGATTCGCTTGACCGAGCTCAGAGTGACACGTAAAATGTAAACAAAAGCGCACCGTCGTTTCGTTGGGTCGCCTCAATGCTCAAACTTTCACGTGGCAAAAAAACAATAACAAATCGTGATTTTAAATTACATACCTCATATAAGGATAAACTAAAAATGCATTAATTTAATTACGGTACGTTCGATCGATCTGAAATTTTGATACGATGCATTGTTAGGTAAGACGGGTCCGTGTGCCAAATTTCAGTTCGATCGGATCATTGGAAGTGGGTCATTTTTGACTTCTGTTTTTCCGCCCGCCGAGCCCATGAGATGATGAGAGAGAGACAGACAGAGAGAGACGGCCGCGAAGTTAATATAAGGGATTTAATAAAACAAACCCGTAAAAACAAAGTTTTTGACTATAAATCCCTTATATATGAGACATAACTAACAGTATTGATTATTTTCAAACATTTACAGACTGAATCTGTCTTAACACAAGTTTGCTTCATAACCCTAGGGGGGGAGGGGTGGGTGGGAGGGGGAGAGGGGAAAAGTCTGGTCACCGATTCGCTTGACCGAGCTCAGAGTGACACGTAAAATGTAAACAAAAGCGCACCGTCGTTTCGTTGGGTCGCCTCAATGCTCAAACTTTCACGTGGCAAAAAAACAATAACAAATCGTGATTTTAAATTACATACCTCATATAAGGATAAACTAAAAATGCATTAATTTAATTACGGTACGTTCGATCGATCTGAAATTTTGATACGATGCATTGTTAGGTAAGACGGGTCCGTGTGCCAAATTTCAGTTCGATCGGATCATTGGAAGTGGGTCATTTTTGACTTCTGTTTTTCCGCCCGCCGAGCCCATGAGATGATGAGAGAGAGACAGAGAGAGACGGCGCGTGAAGTTAATATAAGGGATTTAATAAAACAAACCCGTAAAAACAAAGTTTTTGACTATAAATCCCTTATATATGAGACATAACTAACAGTATTGATTATTTTCAAACATTTACAGACTGAATCTGTCTTAACACAAGTTTGCATCATAACCCTAGGGGGGGGGAGGGGTGGGAGGGGGAGAGGGGAAAAGTCTGGTCACCGATTCGCTTGACCGAGCTCAGAGTGACACGTAAAATGTAAACAAAAGCGCACCGTCGTTTCGTTGGGTCGCCTCAATGCTCAAACTTTCACGTGGCAAAAAAACAATAACAAATCGTGAATTTAAATTACATACCTCATATAAGGATAAACTAAAAATGCATTAATTTAATTACGGTACGTTCGATCGATCTGAAATTTTGATACGATGCATTGTTAGGTAAGACGGGTCCGTGTGCCAAATTTCAGTTCGATCGGATCATTGGAAGTGGGTCATTTTCGACTTCTGTTTTTCCGCCCGCCGAGCCCATGAGATGATGAGAGAGAGACAGACAGAGAGAGACGGCCGCGAAGTTAATATAAGGGATTTAATAAAACAAACCCGTAAAAACAAAGTTTTTGACTATAAATCCCTTATATATGAGACATAACTAACAGTATTGATTATTTTCAAACATTTACAGACTGACACCGAGTGATGTCCCTTGTCTTTAATAAATGGGGGGTGGGATGTGAGGGGGGGTGTCGGTCACGACGGTCGGCGTACAACACGACGGTCGTGGGTCGCTCAACTCAAACTCACGTGAAACTGGCAAAAAAAACAATAACAAACAGTGAATTTAAATTACATACCTCATATAAGGATAAACTAAAAATGCATTAATTTAATTACGGTACGTTCGATCGATCTGAAATTTTGATACGATGCATTGTTAGGTAAGACGGGTCCGTGTGCCAAATTTCAGTTCGATCGGATCATTGGAAGTGGGTCATTTTTGACTTCTGTTTTTCCGCCCGCCGAGCCCAAGACAGAGAGAGAGAGAGAGACGGCCGCGAAGTTAATATAAGGGATTTAAAAATATAAAATTATCACTAACTGGGGAGGGGGGGCGGGCGGGGGCCCAAACGTAGTTTTTTTTTCTTAAATGAGCTATATATATCAGGCCCATCATTAAATCTCCAATTTCCTGTGTAGGTAGAAGTATGAAACTTTGGGAAGTTGTTATGTACCCTCCCAAAATGGTAACTGGTGAAACATTTATTCATTAATAAAAATGATCACTCACTGGGTGGTCAGAGGCCTGAATGTAGTGTTGTTTTTTTCATATATAGAAACTGACTCATCAATAATTCTCCAAATTACCGTGTAAGTAGAAGAATGAAACTTTGGGAAGTTTTTGAGTACCCTCGCGCGATGGTAACATGCGAAAATAATTATAAAATTATCACTCACTAGGGGGCCTTGGGCCAAAATGTAGATTTTTTTCCTAATATGAGCTATATAAAACAGACTCATCGTTAAATATCCAATTTCATTCCCGTGTACGTAGGAGCATGAAACATTGGGAAGTTGTTGAGTACTCTCCCGCAATGATAACATACGAAAAAAAATTAAATTATCACCTCGATAGGATGCAAATAAATAAATGTACGCTTCTACAGAAAACCTTATTTTAAACCCGGAAAGCCGGGTACTTGCCCCTAGTCTATACATACATACCTATAAGATGCATTTGTTGTCTGTCTGTCTGTCTATTCCCTAATAACTCAAGATCCAGACAACCAAATAACGTGAAATTTGGTACACTTACACAAAATTATATGAGAAAAGTTCTTAAACAGGTTTCGTTCCATATATATAAGATACTGGGGGCCGGGGGCCCAAAATGTAGTTTTTTCCTTCTTTGAGCTATATAAATATTAAAAATTAAAAATTAAAAATTATCATATTTCCCGTGTAGGTAGAAGCATGAAACTTTCGGTGTTTGTTAAGTAACATTTGGCGATGGTAACAGGTAAGAAAATTATATAAATTATCACTTACTGGGGGCCGGGGCCCAAATGTATAAGACATTCTGAATATACGCTGACATGCAAAATAGTTAAAAGAATAGGACGACTAAAAGTGTGGGAAACATCGTTTGACTTCACCCCTTGTTGCTTGTCGTATTTCCGAACCTTTATCTGTACTGTAGCTCGGTTTGCCATTGCAGCGTCTTAAGACATTCAAAAGAAACCTTTGTTCCAGTAGCGCAAATTATTGTTATTTTTTAAATCAGCGCAATTCAATTTTACCTGTGTTACCTTTAAAACAGTACGGTCATCCTTATTGGATTTCGCCAATGTTGGATTTTCCGCTTTCCATGCATTTATCTATTGTTATGAAGCACGGATTGCGTTTCGTTTAATCTGTATTCAAAAGAACCTCTGATCTCGTCGCACCCTATTATTTTATTTTAAACCAGCCTAATTTCTTTTGAAAGGCGTAAAATAAATTCGTGTGCAAAGTTGCACAACGTCCATTTTGTGTGCAATATTTTTACAAAATTAGCTGCGTGGTGATTCTAAACTCCTGTGTGGTGTCGGTCAAATATATGCGCAGCCACGCTGCTTAAATGGAAAATTGCTAACATGGTTCTAATACTTCGCTTACATTAACCTGGAAAACAACCATTCACTACAGCATCAGAAACTTAAGCTGAGACAATCTAAAGCTATGTGAACGAC
Source organism: Ampullaceana balthica (assembly GCA_944989445.1). NCBI lineage: Eukaryota > Metazoa > Mollusca > Gastropoda > Lymnaeidae > Ampullaceana > Ampullaceana balthica. Next base: position 9,113 of record CALYLW010003156.1, on the reverse strand, counting down.
TGTTCAGTTTGGCTGGTTATATTGTCAATAAGACCCGCTCATCACTTGAGCCAAATAATGTCAATACACTGTCAGTTTGCGTTGTTGGTTAAAAGATATCATATAAGTTTTTAATTATTTTCTTCTTTTTAGTCCGCTTATAAAAACGTGGTTTTTAAAAAATCTTTTTTTTTAACTTCTATTTATTTTTAATGTTTCTGCCGAAGTATTAAAATAAGAATACTTCGCGGAGTATCTAAAAATAAAACGTCCATACCTGCCTGTCATTTTCATTGGATTCTATTTAAAGCACAGCAAAGTGAGCTTCGCGGATATTTGGCCAAAACGATATTGGGTGCTAACAGGTTATTACTAAGACTTCTATTTTCAGCAAGTTATTTGGTACACGTACACAAAATTACATGGGGAAGGTTCTTTAACAGGTTTCGTTCCATCCCAACCTCACTCTGGCCTCCTCCAGCCAAAATTAGTGCTCCATGTGTCTGTTCTGAGCCATTTTAGAGAAAACCTTACTTAACAAAAGTTGCTCAGTGATCAGTGCCCCCCAAAATGGGGGACCGGATGAAGGTTCCAAGGTACTCCGACGCCCCCTTGGCAGTGGCGGATTTAGGTTTGTCTTCGTGGGGGGGGCGAGGAGAATTTCAAGGGGCGCCAAAAAAAATAATTTATTCATGCACTTAGTGCAAATATTTATAGGTGCTGAAATAAAATTCATTTGTCTAAATTGCTGGTTCTGCAATGAAGATTAGAAATTTGATATGAGATTTACTATTTTTGCTATATTTTATGTTAAAAAAACTTTTCTGCTCACTTTAAATGTGAGATTTACTTTAATAAGTTTTCACCTTAACAGACTGCAGCAGTCTCAAATATGAAATCTAAAATGTGTTGTTTATGTTACATACATTTTCAGAGTTTCCCTATGGCAACTTGCTAGACAAAAAGAAACATATCATCTAGTCTTACGTAGATATGGTTAATCAATTGAATTTATGAAAATGGTAGTTAATTTGGGAGCTGTTATTTGTGACGAAATCTAAATTTCTCATAATCCTTTGTGTTCACTTTCAATTGCTGAATATCCTAGCAGACTTTAACATAGAAAACTCAACAGAATAAGTTTATAGTCTTTGTGCTAAATAAAACTTCTAAAATGTTTTGATAATGAGGTATAATTTTATTAAATTTTTTATAGGCCTCCAATAGTTTGTTGTACTATCTGCAAGATGTCTCATCAGTTTGTTCAGCTTGCCATAAATAGCACTGACAGTAACTCAAACAAATAACTAAGTGTTAAATAATAAATGCTGTGTTGATCATTCAAAGTACATTACATGTATTTAATATTATTTTTGTTTACATCAAATTATTGCAATGAATCTCTTCAATATACAAACAATTGCTTTATATTCAGGAGAGTATTAGGTCACAAATGCAAATAAAATATAATGTATTTTAAAAAAATGTTAATCATTAATAAAAGGCCTAAGTAATTAAAGAAATCATTTATCATATACGTATTATATGCATATATCATATGTAGGATAAAAAGATTACAGTAAATTATGAACTTAGTTCCAAAGAGAACAACTTATTTTTACTAACAAAATTTTTATAGTTTCTGTTTTTAGTTCTTGTAATAGTTTTCTATCTGAAAGAATGAAATGAGAATTTTATCTGACAAAATAGTTCAGTTTAAGTCCAGGTAATCTGATGCTACGAATAATGAAAAACACAGAGATTTTGGTTGAGTGGATTGGTCAGGATTAGTAACACATACACAAAGAGTGCCAATAATATTATACTTATAAATAAACTAAACAATTTACTTCAGAATTTTTTAAAAAATAATTTATCACTGGAAGTTTGAGCATCAAACTTTGGGAAAATCTATTAACTTTACATAAACAATGATTGTAAGTGCCTTAAATAAACATTCAATACTCTAATAAGAATGCAGGACTAAATACAAACCATGGATAAGCATATGACGCAATATTCTTCTGTATAGAAGGAGCGTCTGTAACAGATAAGATACGATAAGATAGAGACCTCAGCCCTATATAAATTGCTTTCTATGTGATTTCATTTAAGCAAAACGATTTATCCTTGATTCAAAGTCAACGTTCTCAGCTAGATCACGTTCAATTGAAATTAATGCCAATTCAGACAGACGTTCGTTTGTCATTGTTGAGCGCAAATAATTTTTGATGAGTTTCAATCTACTGAAACATCTTTAAGCAGTAGCACTACTAACAGGAAGAGTCATGTAAATTTTATAGAGTATTGGAGTATTGACAAATTAGTGAGACCCGATGCCATTAGTTTTTCAGTCAAGAATGGCTGAACCTTTTTAAGTTTTAGTTTACTAGGAAAGGGTGGCTGTGTTAATGCATACACATCTTATATTCTACGATTGCTTCTTCAAGGTTAATGTCGTGTTTGTAAATTTTGCATAAACTTTGAAAATAATCTTTATTTTCCTCCGACATTTGTGATGGATCAATACCATAGAAATAAGTAACTGTGCTCCGAAAGTCATTATATCGATCATCTATTTGTGTTACAAGTTTATCCATGATAGTGAAGTACGTTTCAGATTTAAAGCGTGTAGTTGGATCATCAGCCATTTTATCTCTGCTAAGTTTGCCTGCCATACTTTACTTTTTTGCAATTCAATTTTCTTTAAATTCTGTTTTAACATCTACATAGTTTTGAACCATTTTCGTTAATAAATTATTTGACATCTACATTCAGCATTTCAAAAGCGTCATCGCTTCTCATATTAAACAAACTTATTTTTTCCAACTTCGATCAACTGTTTTGCAAAGGCGTTGCAAGTAGTTTGATAACATGAAGATAACTTTTGTACAAATAGCATCAGAAAAACAAAAGAATATTTTGTTATTAAAACAGATAGTCCCATAGCTTCTGCTCTGACACTTCCTTTCTATTCTGTTGATTCCCCTGAATCAAGTGTGGCTAGAATAGCAGAGAATGATCCAACAACTGCATGAACTGCATACTTACGGCTTGCACATCTTGTATCAGAAATTCGTTTCAGAGTATCTACTGTTGATTCATATTGAGATTTCTTTTATTCTTTAAGAGTATGTAGACGTGGTAAACTAGACGTAAGGAATGCATACAACCTTAAATCTGCGCCAAAAAACAACTGTATACCACTGTTTACAGACATTGCCTCGATAGTAACCAAATTCAAAACATGGGCACAATAATTGGGTGAAAGTTTCTTTATCTGAGTTTAAAGGCCACTCTTAATTCCAGAGTATGCCTGTCCTCGACAGAGTGTGAAATCAATGTTTCACATTTTTATTTCCGTTAAAATCTTCTCAGCAAATGCGGGAGCATTTTTTATTTACGAGGGCGCTTATGAGGTTTTACATATGCATTTCACTCATTCTCTCACTTATAGATCTCTCTTTAACTTTTATACCAAAAACCCGCCCCAAGTTTTTAGTCATATTAAATCAAAGTACATGAACTTGAATTTATAAGTTTTAATTTATTTTCTTCTTTTTAGTACACTTATAAAAACGTGGTTTTTGAAAATCTTTTTTTACCTTTATTTATTTTTATTGTGGCTTTAACGTGGGCTAGATGCCACGCCCCTCAGCTTGTGAGACTAGCGCACTATTCGTTATCCAGCCGCTGTTTACCAAAGTATAAAAGCCTATAAATCTTTCCACAACATGTCCTGATTTTAAAACTGAATGTAAAGAAACTGACATCTGATCAATTCTAGATATATCAATGGTTGATTCAATAATTAAAGAAAATAATTGTGCAGACTTAACTACATTATCAATTGTCGCCGATAATTCAGATGCGAGTGATTGATTTAAACCAGATATTACCGTTTCATCATTTGATATACAATATTTAGCAAGCAGTTTGGTGTTGATTACAAGTTTCGTGTTTAGAAATATTTTTTTCTGCTCTAGTGACACCTTTTTGGTGTTCATCGAGGGCGTCTTTAGGGGGGCGCCATTTTATACCCAACAGGGGCGCGGGGGGGGCAAGCCGCCCCCCCTGCCCTATAGCTGAATCCGCCACTGCCCCTTGGCCTCCGCCAGAATGGGGTCCAAGGTGTCCCTCTGCATCCACATGGAGGCATTTTGGTGAAACGTTTGCTAAACAAAAAATGTTTAGCATGCTCAGAAGGCATTCGTTCCCTTATAACTGAAACTGTGCTTTGCCATGACAATCAACAAGTCACAGGGCCAGTCTCTTGGGATTGCAGGTGTAACAGGCCAGAATAAACCCCCGACCAGAATATACCCGGGTATAAACTGGCCTAGGCCAGAATATACCCCGGGGGTTAAACTGGCCTAGGCCAGATTATACCCCTCCAGGCCAGAATATACACCTACTCCTTATTTTATCTCTACTGGACTACTTGGATTTTACCGCAGATAAGTGTTGTTTTTTTTTATTATTTCGTTTTATTCGTTTCATTTGTGTACTATTTGTCCGTTTATGAAGGCTCTTTGCCGAAACGTTCGCTGTTGTGTTACGTCCTGTCAGGCCTACTAATACCCTGTTTTTATATTATACATTTACCCTTTGACAACATGAGGATATATAGTAAAAAATGACTAAATGACTATATAGACATTCTATTAGAGTTTTAGCTATGTCAGAGAAGTTAAACTCATTTCTTAAGTAGGAAAGATGTTTTATTAACAATAAAATAGCAATAATAAAATAATTTCTTTTATTACGATGTCTGATATGACCATGGGCGTCGCTAGGAATTTTCCAGCAAAAAAACAACCACTTTTTTATTTTAACTGACAATGCCATACAGGCACAATTTTCAATTAAATTCAAGTTCAGTATGAAATAAGGGTCGAAAAAAGCCTTAGGAATTAAAAGACTTACAAATTAGTGCTGTAATAGCTAAAATAAAAAAACATTTATTAATGCATTTAATAAATTAAAAACTTAAGTTCTCGCGAGAAAATTGATTTTTGCTGTGAAATAATATACGTGTAGAAACTGCAGGATTACCAAGGATGGATATCAGAAATTTTTTTACAGGCTAAAAAAAATTTCGAAAAGTAGACCAATCGCGGGATTCCGAAATGCCGTTATTAGAAGATTTTGGGGCGTCTGCAGCATCTGACTTATCATTGGAATTGAGGACAACATTAAACGTTCAACAGCCAGACACAACTGAAGCAACTGTTCCTAATTTGGTTGTCACTGACACTTATTCATTTCCTAAATTGGATATTGGAAGGTATGTCTGGACATACGACCTTTCAAATAAGTTGAAATTGCAGCTGATTCGTGATTGTTGGGCCCTTGATAGAAATTATGATTTTAGAGCTGACAGTGAGGAAAACAGAGTTTTTAGTTTTTAGTTATGCATGGTTATCAGACTATTCACCGTGGCTTGTATACTCACAAATAGGTACCTTTTGCAAATATTGCGTGTTGTTTCTGCAAAAAAAGTAATTCTATGAGTTCAGTGGGTATTTGTCATCAAACCATGTACAAAATATAAAGATTTCAACGAAGATGCACGTAGCAACCTGCAAAGCACATTATGGCACAAAGGCTCTCATGAAGATGCAAGCAATTTTATTTGCCTAATTGGAAGCCAAAGCAGTTTCTATAGATGAGCAGTTGGACTCATCATTTAGAAGACAAATTCAAGAAAATCGCAATGAACTGGGTCCCATCATTTCTACAATCCTATTTTGCTGCATGCATGTTTTAGCACTTCGTGGAAAATAATCAAATTCTGGTAATTTTTATGACCTGTTAGAGTTTTGTGTTGAATCTGGAGATGAAGTTCTTGGTAATCGTTTATCAATTGGCTCTTGTAGTGCTGAGTATGCGGTTCACCGACAAAACGGCCCGGGACAAAACGGCCCCGACAATTGGGCTCCGACATAACGGCCCCGACAAAACGGCCCTGGACTAATAGATGGACCAATAGTAAAATTTACAATCAAATATATTCGTATTTTTACTCACCTATTCAGTGTCAGGTTTAGCTAACAATAACCAATAATTAACACACAAAAGTGAATTTAATAGCCTTTACGCGAAATGGTACCAATAACGGTTGTTTATTGACAAGAAAAAATATAATAACATCACAAGAAATAATTTTACAATTTTACCACTTTTTTTAAGGGTGAAAAAGTTGACGAAAGCTTAAAATGCAAAAAACAATTAATGTTTTTGTTAAAAAATGTTAACAATTTGTCTGGGGCCGATTTGACCGGGGCAGTTATGTCGGGGCCGTTTTGTCTGGGGCCATTTTGACGGGTAACCGCTGAGTGTATCTCGGCAACTACGCAAAACACTATAATCGAAATTTGTGGGTCTCTCTTGCGCGAAGACATTGTTCGTGAAGTAAACAATTCAGTTGCATTTTCTATACTTGCCGACGAGACAAATGACATTTCAGGAGGCATTGAGCAGATGTCACTTGGTGTTAGATTTGTCAAAGAACAAAATGGGAAAATGATGGTCACAGAAGAATTCATGGGATATATTCCAATTGTCAATAGAACAGCTGAAGGTTTAACCAACACCATGATTACTAATTCATTAGAATTTTGATTAAATATGACAAAGCTTGTTGGTCAAGGATACTACGGATGCTCTACAATGGCAGGTAAAGAAGGAGGAGTCCAAGCAATAATTCGAAAAAAAATACCCAAAAGCAGCATTTGTACAATGCAGTTCACATAAACTAAATCTTGTTGTGAACGATTTAAATAATGTGAACGTTGTACGAAACACAATATGAACAATTAAGTCAATTATAATGTTTTTCCGAGATAGTAATCAGCAAAGAAAACTTATTCTAAATGTTCCTTTGCTATGTGAAACTAGATTGTCACATAAATATAAAAGTTTGCGGATTTTTGCTGAAAATGTTACAGATGTTGTTAAACAACTGGAATATTTAGAACAATCAGTAATGTAATCAGTTATACTTGCAGATATAATCCCTTTTTATGTTTGATAAATGTAAACTGTCTTCCATGTAATAAACTTTCAGGAAATTTAGTTCAGTTTTATTGTAACAACTTTATGACATTTTTATGACATTTTTTTTCTCAAATGTAGGGGGGGGGCTTTAGGGCCCCCTTGCCCCCCTTCCCTACGCCCATGGATATGACGATAACTTTTTATCTAAAGTTACAGTCTACACAAGTATAGATGGAATCACGGGGTTTTTTTTTAATTTTAAAGTTGAATAATTCAAACAATATATGAATTGATTTTTAAAAATGTAATTTAAGCGCGATAGGGACTATAGTTGTAGCTTTTCAAACACTTGCGAATTATTTTTTTTTCATGTACCTCGCGTATTAATGAAATCCCTACTGGACTGCTTGGATTTCACCGCAGCTAAGTGTTTTTTTATTATTATTTCGTGTTATTCGTTTCATGTGTGTACTATTTGTCCGTTGAGGAAGGCTCTTTGCCGAAACGTTCGCTGTTGTGTTACGTCTTGTCAGGCCTACTAATACCCTGTTTTTTATATTATAAATTTACCTATTTAAAAGCCTGATTGCAGTCTCACCCCCATTACTTTATTTGCACATGTAATGCCGGTCGAGACGGCTGTTGGATGGGAGTTACAACATGCCACCGAATGGTGGTGGACGGGCTTTGTTGCTCGTAAATACAGATGAGACAAAAGTGTCATGAGCTCCAAATTTTTCAGCTCGTCTGTAGTCTTATATAGTGAATTCCCGATTTGATATGGGGTTTGGTTAGAGTCTCAACGGGTAGGCTATCTTTTGGGTTGGTTTTTTTTCCAAAACTTAAAATTATCTGTGGTTGGTTATATTGAACTGAAATCGGATGTAAGTCAATTGAAGTCCCACCAAAAAGCTATTTTGTTGATATCCAAGTGCAATGACGATGAATGATACCTTAAAATGTATTAATTAATTAATTATTATTTTTCTGTACTTAATTAACATTAACCTTAATTTTGCTTTTTTTTCAATGTGAGGGTATTTATATCATAATTAAAGGCAGACGAATTATTTTCAGCCTCTTTATTATGATGATCACTCACAGTTTATATATTATATAACATTATATTTCCTTATTATTGCAATCTGTTTTTCAGTTTAAAAATTCCAAAGCAAAGAAAAACAAAAGCATAAGTAATCGTATTTATTTAAAAATTCATCTTTCAGCATGTTGACTTATTAAATTGAATAGCCTACTGCATTCTATCTTTTTTATAAAAATAGTTTAGTATTATTTTTATCATTTGGTTTGTCTGTAACAGATAATTCGGTCTCTGCTCCTGTAATAAATTACATTTGCACTTCACAAATAAAAATTTTTAAAAAAGTTTTGACTTTTTGGGTTTAACAAGATTAATATAAATATGTAACGCATGTAAGTGGTTAAATGGTCTAATATAATATTTTTTTTAATAGAGTAGGTCAAATATAGGTAACCCAAATATTTACCTCTGAGATATTACTATTTATGACTATTTTTTTTTAAAATTTGAATCACAAAATAATGTTAAACAGGCATTGCAAAACCTGGCAGTTCCTGTGAAATTCATTCAACGACAGTAACCGGGCATATCTAGAACAGGTCCAATTTCTCGTTGACTGAAATTTTACTTAAATTAACCAACAAATAATATAATGACGACTACTTCAACATTTCAGGGCATGAATACTGATGCAAAACCATCATCAAGGTTAGTAATATAAATTAATTTTCTAACGTTTATTTTTCTGTTAAATTAAGGAAGTAAGGCGATTTTAATATTCTTTCAAAAAAGCCCAAACGTAAAGGCAAAGGAGTAATCAGCAAGCAGTTACGGATACCGGTACTCTTGGGAGAGTTGTGTGAGTCAATCAAGTATGACAAATACGCCCTCGACTTTTGAGAAAGTTATGTTATATTGCAAATATATTTTGTTAAAGTAATCATTAGCAAATTAATATTATTTCCTTTCAAACCAAGTAAAGTTACTTAAGTAAAGTAAATTCAGATCAGAATTCAGAGTGATTCATATTCATGACATGATTCATACTGAACTGCACTTTCCATTCCTTGGAACTGAGCATTCCAAATTGAAT
>CALYLW010003155.1:0-15406 GCA_944989445.1 Ampullaceana balthica | reverse complement strand
AAGATTTTTAAAAACCACGTTTTTATAAGCGGACTAAAAAGAAGAAAATAATTTAAAACTTATAAGTTCAAGCACTTTGATTTAATATGACTAAAAACGTGGGGCGGGCGCTTATGAAGTTTAACATATGCAGCTCACTCATACTCTCACTTATAGATATCTCTTTTGCCTTCTAAATTATAAATCTTTAATTTTTATACCAAACACCCGCCCCACGTTTTTAGTTCAATTTTACGTTGGCAGATTTGAAAAAATCTTGGACAATGCCACAGGAACGAAAGCGAGTTAATAAAACGTGGTTAATAAAAAAAAGACTGAACTCTCGCTACAAGGTGACTCGGTTCAACCTGATGGAAGTGTTACAGACTACAACGAAACACAGGGCGACCATTGCGATTATACTTCTTGGTGGAATCTTGAGAACGAGGCTACGCCTAACAGACATGCATAGCCTTGAACTCTTGATTTAATTGTGTGTATTTGTCTTGTTACTATTTCTGGATCAGGATCTTCATCATGGATTCCTGTTTTGCTAAGAACATTCTTGCTCCATCAAATTAACAGTCTACGACGGTGATGCGTCCATTTCTGAACATTTATATGTTTTGTGTGTGTGTGTTTAAGAAGATTTAGAGTGCAATGTGCTTTATGTAGTTTAACATGTTTGTAAAGCGCTGTGAGCCTAGCTGTAGGCAGGGGTACTGCGCTATATAAGTATAAGTGAACAAATAATAATAATAATAATAAACGTCTGAAAATATCATTGTCACCCTGATGAATGAGTTCTTCTGTGATGGTACAAGATATAAAATAACCCCTTCAGACCATGGGGCAAGTGAAGTAGCGTTCACAAGTTTATTGATCCACCGAAGAGTAAAATCCTCAAGGTTAATGCCACTAGTACATCACCCATTATGCTTGAAGGAGAAGCCCTTGAGGAGGTGGACAGTTTTGTTTACGTTGGCAGCGTGGTAGATAAACAAGGTGGTACAGATGCAGACGTCAAAATAAGGATCGGAAAAGCAAGAGCAGCCTTCCAGCAACTCAAGAATGTTTGGGTCTCTAACAACTTAGGCAGCAAGTTAAAAGTAAGGATTTTTAACGCTATGGTAAAACCTGTGCTGCTATATGGAGCCGAGACATGGAGAACAACGGCCGTAAACTTGATCAGAATCCAGTCCTTCATAAACAACTGTTTAAGAAAGATCCTCAGAATTCACTGGCCAGACAAAATCAGCAACCAGGAACTGTGGGTGGACAAAACAGAAGCCCATTGAGGAAGAGATTCTCCAGAAGCGGTGTAGGTGGATTGGTCATACACTAAGAAAACCTGCTCCTAACACAACAAAGCAAGCCCTGAAATGGATCCCACAGGGTAAGCGGAAAAGAGGCCGTCCAAGAAACACTTGACGCTGAGAATTGGAGGCAGACATCAAGAGAATTGGCCATGAATGGAAGATCCTGGAGAAGCTGGCACAGGATAGAGATGCCCGGAGGTCTCTCGTAGGTGGCCTATGCCCTTGGAGGAATCGCAGACGCCGACGATGATCGGTGGATGCCCCTCATGGACGAGAAGGCTCAACAACTCTGTTAATAGTGCTCACAGCTACAAATGTACCTTTATTTGTTATACACCAACAAATTAACAGTTAGACAGTGGTTTATGGTGGGTGGAGATGTGAGGGAGAGGACAGCACCTAGTGGCATTTTTTAGCATACATAAGGCTGTCGAGAAGGGGTGGCCTCTACGGGGCTCGACAGACGAGTAGGGACGTGGGTTGCGGACCTGGCCGCGACCCGGAGACCCAAAACTGACAACTCCTGGCAAGCAATGCCAACGTCCGATATGTTAGGTGTTAGGTGCTAGTCACATATGATTACAGTCGCTGTACGGATCTTAGGCAAAGCATTTAGATGCAATGCCAATGATGAAAACCAAAGAACCCGTTGAGGGTTGGGTAAATACGAAGCGACCGTTTCGTCCCCCTCAGTTTACTAGCAACGCTATTGAGCAGTGTCGGTTTAGGGCCAGGAGCGCCAGTACGGATTAGCAAACGGTACCGCGAAGAATGCAGCGAACGCCAGCTCTGAGGAAACCTTCCAGTGGGGGTTATGCCCTAGGTAGGTCTTTGATGATCCCCCGCTCAGCGGTGGTCCTAACCATGGAGACCCGTATGCTTTGCCGGGGTGGCGCCAAAATTGTAGCGGGTCGTTGTAGGGAATTCCACCCCTCCTTGTGAGGTAAATTTAGTGGGAGGCATCTTCAACTTTCAAGAAGAAAGCTGCAGATTTAGTTACAAAGTTGAAGAAGCAAATAACATAATTTACATAACTTCTTGAACTAATTGACAAGCAGTCAGATCACACAGAGATACAAATTTTGAATACTATGACATTGGTTGAATATAAGTATTTGATGTTGAAAAATTCCCTTGTGTGAAAAAATGTGCATGTAAAATGTTCTCTAATTTTGAATGTACATAAATATGTGAGCAAATATTTTCTTGCATGAACATCAACAGTTGCTCTTTGGCATAGATAAACTTGCAGGCATTGATGATAAACTAAACAATCAACATCATTCCTAATTTTCAATAAATATGGTTTAAAAAATGATATAGTGTGCACATGTCTCATTAAACTGATTCTATAATTAAATGTGCAGAATTCTAGATAATGACTTTAGCAAACTAAATTGATAAAACTATCACTTTTGAGTAAGTTATTTTTTTATTGATTTTAAAGATATCATTTATACTTTTCTGTGAAACGAAAAGTAATGTTAAATTTTTGACCTAAATCTGTTAAAAAGTTAAACATTTGTCTGAAATTTGGGTGTGGAATGGCCTGCCTGATCAAACCAGGAAAACCAACACACTATAAACATTTAAAGCTATTAAAAATCCAATACTATAGACATACCATAAATTAAATAAGCAAAAAGACGCAGTAATTTTCTGTATGGAAGGAAAGTCTATAATAGATATAAGAAGATAAAAGAAATGATAAGAAAGGGGAAGTAGACAAAACTAAATATTTTGGTAAAAGGACTGTACTTGAAAAATAGTTTCTTTCGAGGAATGTTACCCTAAAAAATTAAAAACCATTATCTTTAAACATTACTAAAATGTCATAAAAGCTTAAAGTTAAAGCATTCTTTTTAAAAAAATACAATTTTACATTCTTTTAAACACATTTCTCTGGCGATGTCGGTCTTTTTGTATGGTTGTGAGGCTTGGACGCTCACTGCAGACCTCCAAAGACGAATCAATGCACTGGAGATGAGATGTTTCAGAAAGATATTGAACATCTCCTACACAGCGCACATCACAAACGAAGCTTTCCGCAACACAATAAGTACTGTCATTGGCCCCTACGAGGACCTACTCATATCAATTAAGAAGAGGAAATTACGATGGTACGGACACGTGACAAGAACTAGAACTAGAGGTCTCGCAAAAACCATATTACAAGGCACAGTCCAGGGAGGAAGGAAAAGAGGCAGACAAAAGAAGAGATGGGAGGACGATATCAAAGAGTGGACCGGCCTGTCATTCAGCGACTCTCAAAGGGCAGCACAGGACCGTGACAAATGGCGTGGGTTAGTGAGCAGTTCACGATGATGCCCCAACGACCCAACAACGGGTTAAGGGATAGTTCAAGTTCAAGTAGTTCAAACACATTTTTTGGTAGAGCAACGGCATAAGTTAGCATTTATTATTAATTATAATTCTCCAAATGCTTTTCTTTTGTAAAGCCATTCTGTAAACAAATTATCTTGCTAGTCCTCTGGGTTATCATCCTAAATTAAGTTTTTAATTTACCAGCAACTAAAACTAGCTTAAGTGGAGATTTCTTAAAATTAAATTACTGATAATCATAAAATATAATGTAGTGACAAAAATGTAAATCTTTGTTCCTCTTTAGGAGGTCCAAAAGTAATATGTGCAGTGATTTTAAGTGGGTAGTTCCAATATAAATCAAATAGTGAATATTAATGACTAACATGTACAAAATGTAATTTTTTGAAAGAATTAATATTTTGTTAATAACTGGGTCATAAAATATGTTACAAAAATCACTTTTTAAAAAAGTTCAGGTATTTTAGTGTTAAAACAATGATTTGTTAAGCTGTAATGTTCAAATTTACAGAGAGGAAAACTAGAAAAATTTTGATAAGATATATTCTCTACAGATTCAGAGCTTGAATAAAAACTAAATAATTGAAAAAATGTTCAAGTGCATTACAAAAACTGTTTTCACAAAAATAACAACCAATATTATATTCTTGTCTAGATTTGGTAAATTAGATTATATAATTTTTTCTATTTAAACAGAAATTTGAGAAATATTAGTATTTCTATTTGTTAAATAGATATGCATTTGTGAATATGCACCACATCCCTGTGTATGTTGAAATAATTTTGAGAAAATTTATACATATTTCATTTCTTTTAGGCTAGCTTTTGAGTAAGTGGTAAATAGATTGCTATTTTTAATGTCATTGCCTTGTTACCCTTAGCTATAAACTGCTTGGAATGACATAAATATATTTAGCCTGTGAACACATAATGCCTTTTTCATCACTAACATCTGTGAACACATAATGCCTTTTTCATCAATAACATCTGTGAACACATAATGCCTTTTTCATCACTAACATCTGTAAACACATAATGCCTTTTTCATCAATAACATCTGTGAACACATAATGCCTTTTTCATCACTAACATCTGTAAACACATAATGCCTTTTTCATCAATAACATCTGTGAACACATAATGCCTTTTTCATCAATAACATCTGTGAACACATAATGCCTTTTTCATCAATAACATCTGTGAACACATAATGCCTTTTTCATTACTAACATCTGTGAACACATAATGCCTTTTTCATTACTAACATCTGTGAACACATAATGCCTTTTTCATCAATAACATCTGTGAACACATAATGCCTTTTTCATCAATAACATCTGTGAATTGAACACATGCCTTTTTCATCAATAACATCTGTGAACACATAATGCCTTTTTCATCAATAACATCTGTGAACACATAATTACTTTTTCATCACTACCATCTGTGAACACATAATTACTTTTTCATGACAAACATCTGTGAACACATAATGCCTTTCTCATCACTACCATCTGTGAACACATAATGCCTTTTTCATCACTACCATCTGTGAACACATAATGCATTTCTCATCACTAACAGATTTCTATCAATACAAAAATATACTTATTACATTAGAAGTTAGCATTGACAATTCTATAGGTCCTAACTGATAACTATCTCATACAAACTATACGTTTGTCTAAATTTTAAACAAAAACAAATAAACTTACCAGATACGAATGGAACTATATTAGAACACCCCATGTCTGGAAAGATAGAATGAAACCTTGAACACAGGGCTGCCTTATTGGACTGCACACAGCACCAGTCATGTGACACATGATTGAATTTATTTTCTTCAGAATAGGGGTCAGACGAAATTAGAATATGACCAGTATAAGGTTTATTGGCAATCAAATGATCTTTGTAGCTACATAACTGTTGAGGAAAACAATGTTAACAAGTATATTTTGTATTACTATTACAAAATTTTTCAGAAGATAGTATAAAATAAATGGACTTATATAGAAATCTTAATTTCATTGCAATATTAAAAATTGCCTCACCATATTTCTACCGTTGTTTGGGAAAAGAATGTTCATTGCCACTTTTTTTAATGCGGTACAATAATAACCATCTGAACAAATCTTATAGTAGTCCTCCCACTGTTGGCCCAGTCTATCTTGATCACACGGGCATCTGTGCAAATCCTTAATGTCTGTTTGGTATTTAGCATTGGACTTCAAAGCTGAGTGATGACATGTATATCTCTGGCATTTCTGTGCTGCACTTGAGACACTTCCCACTTTAAAGGCCCATACTCCTTTCAACCCTTGATCAAACATACAAAACAAAAATTAAGAAACAAATACTCTACAACTATACATGTTAATGTCCTTGCTTTTAAACAAATGAAATCAACATTTTAAATGGCATCAATAAAATCAGTTCAGGATATTACATTTTATAAACCTACATAAACATTAATAATTAAGAAAGACAGACTTAAAAGTTAAGTTTTATTAGTGTGCATTCTGAGCCATATTACTCATGTCATGTAACTCTAGATTCATGTTAAGAATCTTCTGAAATAAAGGCTAGTATGCTCATGTAGTTTCAAATTGTTTTTATAAGTTATTTTCAATAGATGTTTCCAGTCCATCAGTTTCGAGATATTTTAAATATTTTAGCTCTCCTAATAGTAAATGAATGAGTACATGCTTTATAACAGTAATTGCGATTGGTGAATCTTTTGGTGGCCATATGCCCAAAATTTAACCAAAATACACTTATTTATACCAAAGTGTTAATACTCCAATTAAACCTAACAATGTGTGTTTGGCTTGGCAAAACAACACACACTTTGTCTTAAGACTTAAAGAGAAAAAACAAGAAGAGAGTTTTCAATGATACAAAAAAACTTTTTATTACAGGAAATAAATCAAGTTTTGTGTAATTAATGGGATTTGTATACATACTAAAAATTTGTCACACCTTGGTTCATACTTCATGAGAGGCGGACAAACTCATCTTGCTAGGTGACTTCAACGCAAGAGTTGGCAAGGACAACGTTGCCTGGGAAGGAGTCCTTGGATATCATGGAGTGGGTCACTGCAACAGCAACGGTCTTCTTCTACTCCAGACCTGCGCTGAACATGAACTGCTGATCACCAACACGATCTTCCGCCTCCCAACCCGTAACCGGACGTCATGGATGCACCCCCGATCGAAGCACTGGCACCTTATTGACTACGCCATCGTGAGGAAGAGGGACAGGCAGGATGTACGAGTGACCAAGTCCATGTGTGGCGCTGAATGCTGGACATGCCACCACCTCATGATCCGCAATCAGCCTAAACAGCGCCCACAAGGGAAGAAGGCGCCCAAACGGCTAAATGTTGCCAAACTAATGACCGCCAGCTGCAAGCAGTCCTTGGTGGATGCTCTGGAAGAGCGCTTGAAATCGACCTCTCCGGACAACCAGAACGTGGAGGCAGACTGGGCGTCACTCAGAGAGCTGATTTACACAACAGCTTCAGAGACCGTGGGGCACCAGACCAGGAAACATAAGGACTGGTTCGATGAGAACTGCGAAGACATCAAGCAGTTATTGGATGAGAAACACCTCCTACACGAAGCTTATCTCAATAATCCCAAGTCCACGGCAAGGAGAGATGCACTCAACAATATACGCAGGACTGTACAGCAGAAGCTCCGTCAGATACAGGACGATTGGCTCAGCAACAAAGCCAACGAGATCCAAGGCTATGCAGACAGGCTGACTATAAAAACTTCTACAACGCTTTGAAAGAAGTGTATGGCCCAACGTCCAGGATCAAACCCCTTCCTCAGCGCAGATGGTAACACTCTCATCACAGACAAAGAGAAGATCTTGAAGAGGTGGGCCAAACATTTCAAAAACTGCCTAAATCGCCCTGCCACAATCAACGTCGAAAGCCATCAATCGTCTCCCCTAAGTGCCCACAAACAAAGCACTGGATAACACCCTAACCTTGCTCCAGACCCAGAAAGCAATTTATCTTCTCCAGTGGTAAAGCACCTGGTTCTGACGCCATACCAGCTGAGTTCTACAAGGAGGGGGGAACAGCCCTGACTGAAAGGCTCCACCATCTATTTCTCTTGATATGGCAGCAAGAGACGATCCCGCAGGACTTCAAAGATGCCACCATCATATATCTATATAAGCGAAAAGGAAGTAGACAGGCTTGTGACAACCACAGAGGCATATCCCTGCTTTCTATCGCAGGAAAGATCCTTGCCAGAATCCTGCTCAACCGCCTCACAGTCCACCTTGACCAAGGACTCCTGCCTGAAAGTCAGTGTGGATTCCGAAAAGAGCGAGGAACCATCGACATGGTGTTCGCTGCCAGGCAGCTGCAAGAGAAATGTCAGAAGCAGAACTTCAACCTGTTCTCCACCTATGTCGACCTGACCAAGGCTTTTGACACCGTTGGCAGAGAGGGTCTGTGGAAGATCATGGCCAACTACGGTTGCTCAAAGAAATTCATCATCTTGGTGAAACAATTCCACGAGGGCATGCAGGCCAGAGTCCAGGACAGCGGAGAGTCTTCTGATCCGTTCCCAGTCACAAACGGGGTCAAGCAGGGCTGCATCCTGGCACCAAGACTGTTTAGCCTCGTTTTCCGCCATGCTGACAGAGGCCTTCAGAGATGAGGATGTTGGTGTAAACCTGAGGTACCGCACAGATGGCAAACTGTTCAACCTTCGGAGGCTCCAGGCAAAAACCAAGGTTATGACAGACATCATCAGAGACCTGCTGTTTGCTGATGACTGTGCCCTCAACGCTGTCTCAGAAGCCGACATGCAACGCAGCGTTAACCTGTTCTCCAGCGCCTGCACAAACTTTGGTCTGACGATCAGCACTAAGAAGACTGAAGTCCTCTATCAGCCTGCGCCTGGAAGGCCCTACGTTGAGCCTAACATCACTGTCAACGGCCATAGGCTCAACACAGTGCACCGGTTCACATACCTAGGCAGCACACTGTCGCAAAATGTCACCATCGATGATGAAGTGAGCGTCAGAATTGCCAGAACCAGCTCCACTTTCGGCAGGTTGTATCCAAATGTCTGGAACAGAAGAGGCATTACCATCCAGACCCTGAAAGTATACAGGGAAGTAGTGCTCACCACACTGCTATATGCGTGTGAAACATGGACTGTGTATCAGCGCCATGCTAGGAAGCTTAACCGCTTTCATACAACAAGCCTCAGGAAGATCCTCGGCATAAAGTGGCAGGATAAAATTCCAGACACAGTGGTACTGACCAAGGCAGGTCTTCCCAGCATCTTCACCCTCCTGATGCAGTCCCAGCTTCGCTGGGCTGGGCACGTGATCCGAATGCCAGACGAGAGACTGCTAAAGAGACTCTTCTATGGCGAGCTCCAGCATGGCCAGCGGTCCCACGGTGGGCAAACGAAACGCTTTAAAGACACACTGAAAGCCTCACTGAAAGCGTTTGCCATTAACCCAGACACGTGGGAATGTGCCGCAATGGACTGATCCACCTGGCCTTTTTCCATCCACAAAGGTGCCAAGTCATACGAGGCAAACCGGATCACCTCCGCAGAAAAGAAGAGGCAAACCCGAAAGGCCCGTGCTGTCAACCCTCCTGGAGATGTCCCACTCGTCCCTTGTCCCTTCTGTTCCCGAACCTTCCGGGCAAAGATCGGCCTCATCAGCCATCTGCGCACGCACAAACAGAGCCAGTCCCAGCAATCGTCGGATGACTAAAGTGGTCCTCGTCGAATCGACGGACGAACAACAACTTCGTGATTGTGAGCGCAATTCAAGCAATGTCAAATATGTTTCTTGTGTCACATTTGATATAATTGAAAGCTGAAAACAGCTGTTTACACTCATGAGATGATCCAAAGAAAGTAAGAA
This sequence comes from Ampullaceana balthica, assembly GCA_944989445.1. Lineage (NCBI taxonomy): Eukaryota > Metazoa > Mollusca > Gastropoda > Lymnaeidae > Ampullaceana > Ampullaceana balthica. The sequence continues at coordinate 5,854 of CALYLW010003155.1, read as the reverse complement.
TAGCATCCCTAAATGTCTTCATACATTTAAACTCATTTGGCAGAGAATTTCATAATTATCAATGGTGCTATCATGTTTGATCTCTTTGTACTACATCTTTTCAAGTGTTGCACCCAGATCAGAGAATTTTCTTTTCCACGAAGAGCTTTCTTGAAATTTCAATAGCTACATCTCCAGATTTTCAAGATCTAACAATTGCAAGCAAGAAAGATTAAGTTCTTCAAACTTATCTGGAGAAGAAAGAAAACACATGGTTGTTTCCATCTGACAGAACTGTAGAAATCTGAAATTAAAATTCTCCTTTGCAGCTGCTACAATGCTAGAAAATTCCTTGTAGATTTCTTTATGACTTATAAGATTGTATTCAAATTTTGTAGAAATTTCTAGATGCATATTTAGATTTGGAAAATATTTCAACGGCCCACTTGCGAGATCTCTTATCTTATCTTCTTCTTATCTATACAGATGCTCCTTCTATGCAGAAGATAGTTGCGTCCACAGACCATGACAGATGATCTGTTGGCAAGTGATGCAGCATTCACAGGCCACGGCTTTGTGGGTTCCACGCATTACCCAGCCGCCTAACTAGTAGCTAGGTACCCATTCGGAGCAGGGTGACTCAGGGACGCCCTAGGCCCCGGGAACAAACCCTTGCCTTCACACGGATTCAAACCCGTGACCATCGGTACGACAGTCCAGTGCGCTGCCACTCGGCCACCGCGTCCCCGGTTCTTTCAAGAACATGCCATTTTCTTTCAAATGTATTTATGACGCAAAACATACTTTCTGGTGTTTTTCAAAAGCCTTGCAATTTCTTCTTCAGCATTTTGAAAAGTAACCATTAACCTGGACAGCTCTTTTATAAATTTCTAACTTTAGATTTCATAAGCTCCTTTTTTGGCTGTATTGGTGCTTATTTTGGCTACGGCTAAGCCCATGTGAACAAGCTTTGTTTCCTTTCTAAGCTTTCGTGTTTTGCTATATTATCAAATTGCATGTTTTTAAATTATATTTGTACATTCCGTTTAGGATATTCAGTTATAGTTACCTAAAAATGCTTAGATCTGAAAACTGGAATCTATTTAACAAATAAAGTTTTAAAACACACAGGCAGTCTGCAATAAATTTCGTTTTAGGAAACGAAATGCCTGCTGACGACACTCTGCGTGCTGACTGTGGCACGCAGTGGCGTAGCCAGGGTCATATGTGCCCGGGGACATGACACAAAGTCTGCGCCCCTTCTCGAATCGACTGAGCCCCCAAGAAAAATTTGAAATTTTACGGTTCATATGGTTCATTTTTGAAGCATCTGGTATTTTAGTTTCAAAGAATACAGACTAATAATTCTCTATACGATTGTAAACAATTTATTTGAAAATAAATATATATACTCTACTTATTATACATGACTAGAATAGACAGTCTACAAAAAATTGATCTTCCTTGATTTCACTGTTGCACATTTGTCAATCACGTTATCACAATTAATATTCTCAAGTGTCTCTCTTTCGATGTTAAGGAGTGCAAGATCACTTTGACGATCTTGTCCCATTGAAGCACGTAAATAAAACAAAATAAGCGTCAGTTTGCTGAAGGACCGCTCACAGCTAGCAATTGAAACAGCAATTGTTAGAAGAATTTGCAGCGAAATTCGCAGATTCGGAAATACTTCTCCATATGAAACAATAAAACCAAGAAGATCCAAAGGAGTTTTCGGTAGAACTTCAGTCCAGGTACTGGGCAGCATTTTGCAGTCTCCGATTTCTGTGCACAATTCGTGACCATTGACGTCAGTGTCGTAGAAATTTGCAAAATCCAAGCAATTTTGACAAAGTGTATCGAAATTTGTCCCAGCGAGAAGAGTTTTCACGTCTAGTAAAAATCCAATTTTGGTGTTAAGGTTTTTTAAATCCTTTATATTAACTCGTGGCGTCTGCTTGATGTCTTGCTTGCTTAAATGCTGAAATATTTTTGGATCAATTTTTAACCCACTTCCTCGTAATCTAGCGAGCTGAAATTTTGCAGGCAGACTCGTACCGATGATAGAAATGATTTATCAAAATTTCAGATTGATCGAATGTACTGTAATTAAATTAATGAAATTTTAGATTATCTCTATTTAGCTCTATGTAGCATGTTAATTTTTGTGCTAGAGTGTATTATATTGAACAACCTTTCCTGTAGCGCGGTGCGGTGCATATTATATTGACGATACTTTTTAAAGATATATTTCCGATCGGTGCGCATTATATTAAACATGTTTTACGAGACATAACTAAAATTTAATTTTTTTATTGTCTTGCGCTGCGTATTATAATGAACATTCTTTTAGTTATGTTTCGTTTATAAAGGATTTATAGTCAAAAACTTTGTTTTTTACGGGTTTTTTTTATTAGACGTAAAAACCGTATTGATTATTGATATCTCCTGTTGGAGTCTATCAATTACACTGTTCATAACACGTGCAATTTCTTCTTCTGAAGAAAATCCTGAATCTCTTGCTAATTCTCAAGGCATCCTACGATGTCATCTAATCCTTCTGTCAACCTCGATTCCCCAAGTTGTGCATCTTGTTTTTCCATTGCCTACCGCAACCTGGCTCAAATTATCACGAATGTTAACAGCCCTACTAGTTCATCTATTCCTTCATAAATAGCTTTAACCGCTTCTGATCATGCACTCCAGCGTGTTTCAGACTCCCTCTTCACTGCCATTGGCACAACTCTTTTTAATTCTTCCCAGTGAGTTGTTAAACGACAGAAAAACAAATATATACTTTGAACTGTTCTGTGATTTCTAGCACATATTTGCTGTTGAAGGCCGGATATACGCCCAGTCATTACAACATCATTGTCATAACATTGTAACCGACAGTCGGCTAGAGGTATGTTATCAGATTCCAGTTTCTCTACGATAACTCTTTCAAGGCTTGCTGCGTCTTTGGAATGTATCTGAACAAAGCCTAAAAATGATTCTTTGATGGTTACTTTTTTAGTTTGAAAATCCACATCCACAAATCTGATGACTCGAGAAAGCTGTTCCCGGTGTCCTAGATCGGGTGTTGAGTCAAGAAAGATACAGTAGTACTTGCTTTTTCTGATTTCACTCAACAGCTGATTCCTTACATCCTATATGGATGTAAGTAGGTGAATAAATTCATTTTGGATTTCCGGTGATAAATAAGATACTGAACCTGAATTTTCTCAGGCATGTTGTAGGTGTTTTTTTAACAGTGAATCATACTGAGCAACAAGTTTGATCACAGAGAGAAAGTTTCCAACATTTTAATCCTCGTCCTTATGCAGATGTTCTTCATGGTAACACAGTGCAAAATTTTGTGAAACTAGAAACTAAATACAGGTAAGTATTATTTTCAAAATATCTTGCCAACGTTGTTTTTCCTATTGAATTTGTCATTGTACCTGAACATCAATTTCAGTTTTATCAATTATCCTCAGCTCGGCTTCCTTCAATGTAATTAAAGCTCTGCAGTGGCCAAGACTGTTTTCATGAGATTATAGTTTTTCTGACTTTCTCCGTTTGTTGAAACCATTTGCTAACTCAAATGAAGATTGTGAGTTTGAACTTGATGATGTAAACAACAGACAGCAGAAAACGAAATAAAAACCATCAACAATCCTACATTGTGGATGTGTCATTTATTTAGAGTAGAATGCTCAATGGGGGTGCCAAAATCATGCTTGCTGACTGGCTTGTAATGCAGATATTTTTGGAGCTCCAAAATTCAATCTTCCAAGCCTATTTGGAATACATAAGTTTACATCAAAATAAAATTAAATAATAAGTTTTAAGTCATTTTGGCGCCCTCTTATGTGGCGCCCGGGGACATATGTTCCCCCCTGCCCCCTCGCTAGGCCATCGCTGCTTTATAACCATGAAAAGGGCTGTTTTGTCCCATTATCCATCAATCTCAATAGGGTGTCGCATGTCTGTCTTATTTTATCCAGATGAAAACCCCAGACTGCAGTGCTTTTTTAAAATATACATTTTTTATGGCCAATTTGTCTTACCTTATCTTATCTAGGGGCCATCCATATATTACGTACGCAAGGAGGGGGGGGGCTTAAATTTACGGTATTTTGCGTATGCATGCGTTCGGAGGGGGGAGGGTGTGTCTCGACTGAATGTGTACGTACGCACAACAAATTTAATTTGCATAATACTAAGCATAGTAATAGTAACGTAAACCGCCCTGGCTGCAAACGGCATACGAGACCAACTGAGTCATACTGATATGCAATAATGTTATATAATTTATTGCAAAAGAAATTGTGAACTTTTAATTGCTTGGAAGTAATTAACATTTGATTCAGACCAAACGTTTACACATCATTAAAATTTATTCACGTCGGGTTTATATTTACATTTCTTGAAATTAGATGAAGTTTCTCTTTCGCCCACCGGTGCCTTAGCCGTTATAAACACACAAAGGGACGGCGTTTTCACGCACCTAGGGGAAAGAGGGTTGTCTACATATTTGTGACGATGTGGGACTTCTGAGGGGGTGTTAGAGAAATGTGACGTCACATCAAAACGAGCAATTTTAAATAAAAGTTCCACTCTAAATATTTTATTTGTTACATGGTGTTTTACATGACTTCACACGTGTTACGATATTAGAATGCAGGCCTACACTAAATAAATACTTAAATGACAAAAAGTGATTTTAAACATGCTCTTTTTCAAATAAAATACAGCTTTTATGGGGGGGGGGCGAAAAGCTTTGTGACGTCATCTTGGGGGGGTGGTCTAAGTTGTTTGTGACGACGCTTTACGAGGGGGTGAGGTGGAATGAAAAACTGCCAAAATCGCTTGACGTCATTTATGGACAGCCGCTTCTCGGGGCCGTCCGTAAATAACATTACGCACCTAGAGGGGAGGGGGGGTCGACCATTAGTGATGAAGGAGAGGGGTAGTATAAGAAATGTCACGTCACATCAAAACGCGTAATTTAAAATAAAAGATTTACTTTAAAACTTGTCTGTTTACAATTTTTTTAATGACGTTTTACATGGGCTTCGCGCGTGTTACGATATGAAAGTGCAGCCTTACACTAAATACATACTTAAACTTAAATGACAAAAGTGATATGAAACATGCTAATTTTTAAATTAAAAAAATGTTGTTTTTTTTTGGGGGGAAAGGGCATTTTTGTGACGTAATATTGGAAAAGAGGGGGGGGGTCTAACTTTTAGGGAAGACTCGTGTTGTTGTGAAAATAGGGACGTCATTAATGGACGGTCAGAAAGCTTTGACACCCCCCCCCTTTAAAAAATATCCGCATTTTCAAATATTTTAGTGCGCATTTTATGTGCGTCACATTTCTTAAACACCCCCTCGTCACAAATGCGCGACACCCTCCCCCACCCCCTTTTTAGGCGTGTGGCATCATTTATGGGCGGCTTCAAAGAGTATAACCAATATCTTCTGACTCCGGCTTAATTTTTTTTCAAAAGGTGTGAGCGAATTTGTACGTACGCATGGCGTCCCAAAAATGTACAGGATGCAACAGGGGGGAAGGGGGGGTACAAAAGTACGAATTTTGTGCGTACGTAATATATATGGATGGCCCCCTATACAGACGCTCCTTCTATGCAGAAGATAGTTGCGTCCACAGACCATGACCTGTTGGCAAGTGATGCAACGTTCACAGGCCACGGCTTTGTGGGTTCCACGCATTACCCAGCCGCCTAACTACATGTAGTGTTAGGTACCCATTCAGAGCTGGGTGACTCAGGGATGGCCTAGGCCCCGGGAACAAACCCTTGCCTTCACACGGATTCGAACCCGTGACCATCGGTACGGCAGTCCAGTGCGCTGCCACTCGACCACA
>CALYLW010003154.1:0-15439 GCA_944989445.1 Ampullaceana balthica | reverse complement strand
ACATCTGGTATATCACTAGTGCGTGTATGATGTATGCTGTCTACCATAAACTCTGGTATATCACTAGTGCGTGTATGATGTATGCTGTCTACCATAACCTCTGGTATATCACTAGTGTGTGTATGATGTATGCTGTCTACTATAAACTCTGGTATATTACTAGTGCGTGTATGATGTATGCTGTCTACCATAAACTCTGGTATATCACTAGTGTATGTATGATGTATGATGTCCACCATAAACTCTGGTATATCACTAGTGTGTGTATGATGTATGCTGTCTACCATAAACTCTGGTATATCACGAGTGTGTGTATGATGTATGCTGTCTACCATAAACTCTTGTACATCACTAGTGTGTGTATGATGTATGCTGTCTACCATAAACTCTGGTATATCACTAGTGTGTGTATGATGTATGATGTCTACCATAAACTCTGGTATATCACTAGTGTGTGTATGATGTATGATGTCTACCATAAGCTCTGGTATATCACTAGTGCGTGTATGATGTATGCTGTCTACCATAAACTCTGGTATATCACTAGTGCGTGTATGATGTATGCTGTCTACCATAAACACTGGTATATCACAAGTGCGTGTATGATGTATGTCTACCATAAACTCTGGTATATCACTAGAGTGTGTATGATGTATGTCTACCATAAACTCTGGTATATCACTAGTGTGTGTATGATGTATGCTGTCTACCATAAACTCTGGTATATCACTAGTGCGTTTATGATGTATGTCTACTATAAAATGTGGTATATCACTAGTGTGTGTATGATGTATGCTGTCTACCATAAACTCTGGTATATCACTAGGTCGTGTATGATGTATGCCGTCTACCATAAAATATTATATTACTTCAATAGAGTCAATTTAATTTAAAAAATATACACACCAAAAACGTTTCCTTTAACGACAAACAAGAAGACAAAGGCATATTTTGGAGAACACGTTATATTTACAAATTACACTAATCATTTTGGACGTGCATTAAAATTGTGTTTCCCATTAATGACGCACCACACAGCACCGGTGCGTATTTATTTAATTTGACTTTGTGTATACAAAACTGAGACGGTATGAGGAATGTGAAAATCGTAAATTAAAAAAAATCATTAAAGTGTAATTTAAAATCCATGAGACTTAACATTAGTAACTTATGTTTTATAAATGTTTCATTCTTTATAGACTAAAAACACGTATAGAAATATGAAACTAAAAGAAATATTTAAATTTATAAATCTTATTTATATAAAAAAGATTAAAAATTATGAAATATATTTAATGGCTAATATATATCTGTTTGTGTTATTGATTACACGCATGAGGTATACCCGCTCGATGTATTTCTCGTATGGAAGACGTTTTATTTTATCCAGGTGGCTCGCTACTTGACTTCGATCCCTATGATTAGGGATAAATTGTCAAAGACTCGCTAGCATTCCCTTATTCCCGTCTTCATTAGTTTCAGCTATTTTTAAATATAATAACGTTTATACAATTACGTAGTGCATTTATGGGGAAAAATGGACATAGCCGCGTTTTTCACATAGATAAAATGTTATGGTTATTGCAAGATTCTATCATGGTGACAACAATATTGATGTTCTTAGAACATTTGTTACTGCACTTACATTAATATTATTTATAATTTTTAGTTTACTAGTTTACTACTCAAAATGATAAGTTTAAAATCTTTCTTTTTATTAATGATGTTATATTGTTATTTTATGTAATAGAAACGGGACGGTGGGCGTCGCATACGTTTATATTAGATAGATGAACTAAACCAAATTTAAACACATTAGACATACTCTTTGGGCACTGGAGGCCCAAAGTGTCATTTGTTTCTATATGAGCTATATAAAAATATGTTTACTAAAGGTATATGCCTATGGCCTGGTGACCTTTAATAAATTTTTTACAATTCTTTAAGGTTTAAAAATATTATTTTATAAATTGGCTACAGGCTAGATGGGTGGATATAGATACAAATATAGGACACTGTCGTGGCTATATTAACAATGATATTATCTATGTAATTAAAACTCTAAATCCCTTGCTTTGTGGCTCTTGGGCGATATTTAATTTCTTGTTTTTAACCTTTATAAATATTAACTTCCAATATCTTTAAACAGAAATATTAAGTTGCACATGAATTAAACTTAAGTCAAAACTCATAACCTTGACCTCTGTGATGCATACCGGTACCTAAATGTAAATTATTCTCAAACGTATCGTATTTCACTGGTCTACAAAATTTCATTCTTTGAAAACTGCAGGCATGCAAATAGGTGTTTCTTACACACCTTTTCATGCTTATTCCAAATATGTATTTCAAATTTGTGTATCAGGTCAGGATTTTTTGCACTTTGAAATTTTGCAAGTATATATTAAATATATATTATTTATACATTATAATATAGGAAAAAGTTAATAAACCAGCAACAAAATATACGATGGATAATAAACTTCAATCATGCAGAAAACTATAAGAAGTCTACTACGTAGTTAGTCAAAGCGCAATACTAAAAGCAGACTTACATTTATTGATTATATATCACTCTGTGAATGGTCTTCTCAGTGATTTTCGTTTATAAGCAGCACCAGGATTATGATGTTTCAATGACCAACAATAGTCGGCCATCATATTCACAATCCATCGACCTTGGTATCGACTCTCCATTGCACAAATGTCCTAATGAAAACTTTCACCCTGCCCTTCACTGTATTCACCAAGATTTTCAGGAAAGTAATCAACTTGGGAGTCCACAAAGTGCAACTTGACACTCATGTGGCAACCCAAGGCCTGAAATTAGGCGACCATGTTCTTAACAAGACTTTTGTAACTGTCTGTCTTGAAGTTATCTAAGAAATTGTTGACAACATCTTTTAAAACATTCCAAGCTTCCAGTTCAACTGTGGCCAATTTAGAATTCATTACTTCTCGGGTAAATCACTAGTGTTTCTTTTAATTGATGCAGTCAACGTAAGTTGTCAACTCTTGTTAGTGTTGCTTTTTAATAGTTACTTTTTTGAAATTTCTTAGAAAATACAACCATGAAATGTTCAACAATAAATGTACTAACAATTTAGCGTTTTCAAATAACTATATACAAATACGCAAATCCAATAAAATATTTTTTAATATTAACTAGGAGAAATAGGCATATTATTGAGAGAATACTTTTCTGTTTACAAATTTATTTAATCATTTTGGACGTGCATTGATATTGTGTTTCCGGTTAATGACGCACAACAAAGCATCGATGCTGATGTATTTATCATGAGTTTGCGCTAACAAAACTTAAAGAGAAAATTAATGTGAAAATCGTAATTTATATTTTTAAAATTCATTATAGGTCATTTTAAATCTAAGAAACATAACATAAATAGTTTGTGTTTCGTAAATGTTCCATGGAAAATAAATTGAAAATTCGCATTGTAAATTAAAGTTTTAAAAAATGATTCATCTTAAAATCGAATTTAATTTAAAGTTATAAAAACTAATAACATTTATTTAAAAAGTAAAATTTATTCGTCTGTTTAATTTTTATGCGAAGATACAATTTATACTTGTGCATCGTGGTAGAAAGCGCTCTATTTTATCCAAGTGTCATGTCACTTGACTTCGATCCCTAATATTAGGGATACATTGTTAAATTAATTGCAAACATTCCCTTAACTTCGTCTCCCTTTTCGGGTTATTTATAAGAATTAGAACGTTAATACAATGAGTACATTCATGGGAGAAAATTAAAATTGCGTTTAATATTGTCTTTGTTGTTTACATTGTTGTATAATTTCTGCTCATTGTAGTATTCTCTCATGATGACAACACTATTGATGTTCACAAAATGTGTTACTGCTCTTGCAGTCATCTTATATTTAATTTTACTTTTAGAAGTTTATTTCTCTCAAAGTTCTTAATTCTCATGTTTGTAATCTTTAAAAAATTTGATAATATCTTCTAAATGCATCTTTTCCTTCCGTACAGTCTAAACAACTGCGTGTTCTATTAATGGTAAATAAATCTCCAACCTTACTAAAATTTTCAGCTGTTTTAATCACTAACCTGTTGCTACATACATCGACTTTAGTTACGAGTGCATTTTTCTATATATAAATTTAATTTTATGCAATTTATTGTTTTTAAGAGCCTGCCTGGTTTAAATTTAAAATTAAATTTAAAAAAAAACAAAAAACATTCTCTCAGTGGGACTCGCAAATGATATATGTTGTTTTACCAAAATTTGTATTAAGATGTAAGATTAATTATAAGTCTGTCCATTAAACACTATTTATATGATTCCAATAGTAAACTCACAAGGATTGAACTTAAAATTTAACCTAAGTAATTAGCTTAACTTTTGGCAAAAACATTTTAAGCTAGAGTTAGTGCCACAAAAGTTTGGACTATATTATTAACGCCTGCCTCTACCAATGACAAGTAACGTACAAAGGGTCACAATGGTGCCGCTCTATATACATATAAATGTGCCCATTTAAATACTTATAAATCTGTCCTTCTGTATACATATAAATGTGCCCATTTAAATACTTATAAATCTGTCCTTCTGTATACATATAAATGTGCCCATTTAAATACTTATAAATCTGTCCTTCTGTATACATATAAATGTGCCCATTTAAATACTTATAAATCTGTCCTTCTGTATACATATAAATGTGCCCATTTAAATACTTATAAATCTGTCCTTCTGTATACATATAAATGTGCCCATTTAAATACTTATAAATCTGTCCTTCTGTATACTTATAAATGTGCCCATTTAAATACTTATAAATCTGTCCTTCTGTATACTTATAAATGTGCCCATTTAAATACTTATAAATCTGTCCTTCTGTATACTTATAAATGTGCCCATTTAAATACTTATAAATCTGTCCTTCTGTATACTTATAAATGTGCCCATTTAAATACTTATAAATCTGTCCTTCTGTATACTTATAAATGTGCCCATTTAAATACTTATAAATCTGTCCTTCTGTATACTTATAAATGTGCCCATTTAAATACTTATAAATCTGTCCTTCTATATACTTATAAATGTTCCCCTCTATATACATATAAATGTTCAACACTGTATAATTATAAACGTGCCCCTCTATATAATTATAAATCTGTCCTTCTATATATTTATAAATGTGCCCCTCTATATACTTATAAATGTGCCCCTCTATATACTCATAAATGTGCCACCCTTTAGCCTCCCTGTTACTCAGTGCATATTATTCCTATACATAATCCATTTTCTTAAGACGCCCCGGTTAGTTCTTTTTAATCCATCTTTTCCTTCGTGACAATTGATGAACGTAATCGCCCCTAAACAATCGCACGTAATACTGAAGCAACATAAATACAATAATCAATTTTAACATGTTTTACACAGTATTTTAAAATAGATTTAAGAAGTAAAGAAGTTGAAAGATAAGTTATCCGTATTTCCATTAAACACGTAAATATTATGTCATTTACTTCATTCATCTATAGATACAACGTCCTTCATTTCTTATATACAACATATTTAAAAAATGCCTCACAAATTTAAATAACATAATATCCTACCCAACAAATGTATGCCATTGTTTGGACAACAAATCACTTTCTACATCAAATAATATAGTTAGCCGCGCCTTTTCTTATTGACTCATTTAGTTTTACCCAATTAAGTGAAACAGCCTTGCTCGGTTTTGTATATTTTTTTAAAAATCTATAGCATTGTCACAGTGTTATAAGCGCGTATGTACTGAACTCAGGTATATATATATTTTTTGGAAAATCTTTTTTTTTAAATCTTTTTTTTTACATTCTAATATTAAATTACCCTTAACCACCTAAAACATGTAACGTACTTCTTATTGATCTGGTTTCACTTTTGTCCCAGCTATTTAACACATGTAAAATACATGTGTTTGAAAGCAAGCAACACTACAAAAAATAAAATAGAACTATTTTATTTTTAATGACACAAATTATATTTACTTTTTCACAAACTAATATATCTTTCAATAATGACGTCACGACATGAAATATTACGGCTAGATGCCCTGCACCAAAATGTTTATATTTTACGTTTAATTTTTTTGTTTTTGTCGGGAGCTGCTCCGCAATGCGAACATTGGAGCAACCGTGCCTTTCTTTTAGATTAGCCAAGGGAAATAACAACATTTAACATTATTTATTTTATTGTCCTAAAATGAAAATAAAAAGACTGATTTTAGGTAATGCCTTTATCACACAATTTGACAATAAAATTTTTCTGAATTAAAATCAAATATATTATCTTATCTTATCTGTTTACAGACGCTCCTTCTATACAGAAGATTATTGCGTCCTACGCTTATCTATGGTTTGTGTTTAGTCCTGCATTTTTATTAGAGATTTAAATGTTGATAAAGTGTTGGTTTTCCTGGATTCTTCAGGACAACCCATTCCACGCCCGAATTCCGGACGGGAAGAAGGAAAACTTGTATGTGTTTGTTCTTGCATACGGAATAAGAAAGGTGTTTTTATCCTTATGTCTATCTGAGGGTTGTATTAAGTTATCTTTGTGTTGTATTTCTAAATTAGAATTAATTGCTTTATGTATGATTACTACTTTGCTCTTGGTTCTTCTATCCTCTAGTGTTTCAAGGTTTAATGATTTAACTAATGGTGTTATTCTTGTCAGTTTCGAATATTCTCCAGTAATGAATCTGGCAGCTCTTTTTTGAATTTGTTCTAGTTTATCAATGTTTTCTTTGGTGGATGGGTCCCATACAGAAGATGCATATTCTAGTACAGGTCTCACCAAAGTGAGGTAGCATTTTAGTTTTATATCTCTATTACATTTGTTAAAGTTCCTTTTTATAAAGCCTAAGGTTTTGTTTGATTTTTTAATAACTTCATTGACATGGGGATTCCATGATAGTTTCTCATTTATTAAGACTCCTAAGTATTTTGCATCTTTAGTTTGGGTCAGTTCTTTTCCATGAATGTAATATTTTGAATTTATTTGTTTCTTTTTCTTTGTTACTCTTAACAGTTGACACTTTTCTGGGTGGAAAGACATACTCCAGTTAGTTTCCCATTTTATCAATTCATCTAAGTCTTTTTGTAAAATTTTGCTATCTTGTTCTGATTTAATTGTTCTATAGATTATACAATCATCAGCAAATAACCTAACTTTTGTACCTGTTGAGATGTTGTTGGGTAAATCATTTATATAAATTAAAAAGAGTAAGGGACCTAGCACAGTTCCTTGTGGAACTCCTGAGTTAACCTTTATTGGTGCAGATTTAGATCCATTAATTATTACAGTTTGCTCCCTGCCCAAAAGGAAGTCTTGGATCCAGTGATGTAAGGAACCTGAGATTCCAAAGTAGTTAAGTTTTTTAAGTAAACTAAGGTGGTGAACTTTGTCAAATGCTTTTGAGAAGTCTAGTAATATTGTATCTATTTGATCATTTTTGTCCAAGCCTTTTGATAGTTCATCTATTAAACCTATTAATTGTGTTTCACATGATCTGTTTTTTCTAAAGCCGTGTTGATGTGGGCATAGGGCATTATATTTGTCAAGGTGGTTAACTATTCTACTATATATTATGTGTTCTAGTAATTTACAGGTGATACTAGTAAGTGATACAGGCCTGTAATTACCAGGGTCTGATTTATCCCCTTTCTTAAAGAGTGGAGTTACGTTAGCTAATTTCCAATCCTGGGGCACTTTACCCTGGTTTAGAGAGGCTTGAAAGAGAACTACAAGGATTGGGGACAGTTCATTGCTTAGTTCTTTTAATAATCTTGCAGGCAAATCATCTGGGCCAGTAGCTTTGTTTATTTTAAGTTTTTTAGGAGTGAATGTATACCTATCTCATCTACAGTTATGTTACCTATTTCCTCCATTTTATTTAAATTTATTAAAACTTCCTTGTCGCCTGAGGCAGAAAAAGATGATGCAAAATATGTGTTAAGGATATTAGCTTTAGTTTCATTATCATTATAGGTTTTATTATTTGAGCCTTTTAGTGTGGCTATTCATGAAGGTTCCATTTTTTTAGATTTGATAAAGGACCATAAGTTTTTATTGTTATCTTTGGTAATTACATTGTTTATATATTCATTTTGGAGGTTCCGACTAAGTTTTTGTGTCAAGTGTTTAATCTTTAAGTATTTTTTGTGTATCCTATATGAATAGGTAGCTTTATATTTCTTAAATAAGTTCTCTTTTAGTTTGCATAGCTTTTTCAATCTAGAATTGAACCAGCATTTGTTAATTTTATTTGATGTTAGTTTTGTTGGAACATTCTCATCCATTATAGTTTTTAGATTTGTTTTTATATCTTTCCTAATTGTCAAAAATGTATGCTTTTAAAACAAACATTGAATTTTTTTTAAATCTTAAAAACAAAGGTCTTGAAACAAAATTTTAAATATATTTTAAAAAATAATAAATGACCTGATGGCGTTACGTGTGTGTGTGTTTATAATGTATATCATGGTAGTCGTCTTCTCTTTTCCTAATACTTGTGGAAAATACCAGTGCTGCAAGTGCTTTGTTTTTCAGCCTAGATCTAGGATTTTTCGACCTTGTCTAGGGTTTTTCTTTCTAAAATAGCCATAATCTAGGTTTTTTCTTTAAAAAAGTAAATTAATGATATTTAAGTACACAAATTAATAAATATGTGCAACAAATATCCTAAATAAATTTGTTTTTTTTTAAAAATAAAATTAAGCATTAGGTGGCAACAGTTTTTTTACCCGCTCTGTCATGTTATAGTATGATATATGTAGCTCTACCCAACTGAACTCGAAAGATGGCGCTGTTTTGGTGCCATCAGTCTAAAGAAATCTGGTACAAGGTAAAACAGTTTGAATGAGCCAAAATATTTAATTTTATTAGACTTCATGACAAACTTAACAGCTGTACCATTTTCTTCTGTCTGCGTTGAGAGAATATTCTCTCAAGTATTCATGGTATAAACCAAAGATAATCTAATACAACCCTCAGATAGACATAGCTATAAAAACACTTTTCCTATTCCGTATGCAACAACAAACACATAAAATGCTCGTTCTTTCTTTCCGGGATTCAGAAGTGGAATGTGTTACAAGAACATACAAGGAAAACAAAAAGTGTATCAACATTTAAAACTCTATCAACATTTAAAACTCTATCAACATTTAAAACTCTATCAACATTTAAAACTCTATCAACATTTCAAACTCTATCAACATTTCAAACTCTATCAACGTTTCAAACTCTATCAACATTTCAAACTCTATCAACATTTAAAATCTATCAACATTTAAAACTCTATCAACATTTAAAACTCTATCAACATTTAAAACTCTATCGACATTTAAAACTCTATCAACATTTAAAACTCTATCAACATTTAAAACTCTATCAACATTTAAAACTCTATCAACATTTAAATCTCTATCAACATTTAAAACTCTATCAACATTTAAAACGCTATCAACATTTCAAACTCTATCAACATTTAAAACGCTATCAACATTTAAAACTCTATCAACATTTAAAACTCTATCAACATTTAAAACTCTATCAACATTGAAAACTCTATCAACATTTAAAACTCTATCAACATTTAAAACTCAAATAAAAATGCAAGACTAGACATAAACAATGGATAAAAGTAGGACTCAATAATATTCTTTATAAAAGGAGCATCTGTAATAGATAAAATAAGAATGATGCCAAGAATGCTGATAAGATTGCCAATAATATTTATAAGAGATGAAATAAGTGATCAATAAATGCAGATTTAAGTATATTTTACCAATAGTTATGTACAACAGACTAATACCATAAATGACGACACGCATCTAAAAAAAGGGGCGGGGTCATACTTTAGTGAGATGTGTGACAAGGGGAGGGAGGTGTTTAAGAACTGTGACGTCACATCAAAAATGCACAACTTTAAATGAAAGCTTCACTTAAATATTTGAATGCTTACAATAAATTTATTTAATGATGTTTTAAATTAAATGTAACCGCGCGAGTTACGATTACTAAAATGCAGTCTAACAACAAATACATACTTAAATAACGTAAAATTGATTTCAAACATGCTAGATTTTAAGTAGCAATGCATCTTTTTTTTCGGAGGGGGGCTTTGTGACGTCATATTTGTTTATTTTTAGCGTGTCTAGGTTTTTTCTTTCGGATCTATGTTTTTTTGACATGTTGGCTAGGTTTTTCCCAAAATTGACACTGGCAGCACTGGCGCTAGGTTTTTCAACGTAGATCTAGGTTTTTTCGACCTTGTCTAGGTTTTGTATTTAAAAAATAGCCATAATCTAGGTTTTTCTTTAAAAAATGTTATTAAACGATGTTAAAGTACAAATATTATTAAATATGTGCAAACAATATCTAAATAAATTCGATTTTTCAAAAATAAAATCAAGTGGCAACTAGGCCTGTCAACGGGGACCCGGATACACGTTGCCGTGTGATTACCCGGGTAGTAAAATTCCGCCCGGGTACCCGTGAAAATGTGGCATCAATATCTATATTAACGTAGGTCAAACTTCGGCTCGCAAGCGGCTTTTTTGTGTTTACTTTGCGGCTCGCAAGACAATTTATCAAATGAACATTTTGTTTGAAATATATGCTGTGAAATACATCTAAGGAGAACTATCTGTCAACGGGAAATGAAATACGGTCTGGACAAACTACAATATTTTTTGATACACCTTTTTTCTCTGAAAATGAAACTGAAATCGCAAACACAAAAAGGTTTTTTTTTAATTGAATCATATAAGGAAAACAAAAATCCTCTTCCAAAAATAAGGATGGACTGCATAGAGATGAAAGAGGCCGTGTTTGGTTTTGTTAATAAAAACACCCATGCTTTGACACTAACTTTCCTTTGAAATACGCCGACATTGGGTTCCAGTTGTCGATGTTGTTTTTCCTCCTCCCTCCATTCGATTGTGTTTCGTGTGTTCATTACCACGTGTGCCCTGTCCCAAAACTGATTTTAATAATACACACAATTTTTTTCAGTTTTTAAAGTCAATAAACTAGTTACTAGCAGTGTAAGATGGGTAAGGGGCCGTCCATAAATGACGTTACGCAACTAGGGGAGGAGGGGGGCAAGCATTTGTGACGAGGGGAGGGTTGTGTTTAAAAATGTGACGTCACATCAAAACACGGAACTTTAAAAAAAAGATCCACTTAAATATTTGATTGCTTATAATTTATTTAATGATGTTTTACATGGATTTACGCGTGTAGCAATTTTTAGAGTTCAACTTCACATTAAATACAAACTTAAATGACAATATAATAAAGTTATTTGACACATGCTCATTTTCAAAAAGGAATTACGGCTTTTATGGGGGGGGGCGGCAAACATTGTGACGTCATATTGGAGGTAGTCTAAGTTTTTGTGACGATGTGTGACCGGGGGGGGGTGAAAATCGGCAACGTTGGCGTGACGTCATTTATGTATAATTTATGTAGTTAAGAATGTTTGTAAATCCACTAAAATGACGTCATATTGGAGGTAGTCTAAGTTTTTGTGACGATGTGTGACCGGGGGGGGGGAGTTGAAAATCGGCAACGTTGGCGTGACGTCATTTATGTATGGCTAAGACGTCGGCCATGTGGCTACTGTGTGAAATGAGGTGCATGGAAGGTAGCATTGTATAGCGGTCATGACGGGAAAATTTATGAGATGGTTGGAACGGTTAACCCGGATACGTTTTAGAAATTTTGACGGGTACCCGGGCAGAATTTTTCAACAATATTGACAGCCCTACTTCTACAACACTTTGTTTAAAATAATTCTACACAAAACAATTAATTTCTCTAGTTTTATTTAAAAGAATGACACAAGGGGCACAGTATCATTAGATTTTATAATCTCTTTAAAAAATTATAATTCGCATAATAACATTAAATACGTACACTTTGCTGATTAATTTTAATTTAAGTATTCTGTTCAGCTGTAAGTGATTTACTGTAATCATTTTGTGACAGGTGACGTAGTTTTATATGTATATTTCTTCAGTATCTAATTATACGTATAAAATAAATAATGTGTTTTTGTATTGGAATAATATATTCTAGTAATTATATGATGTGCCTTACTATTTACAGGATGTGTCCTAGTATTTAAATTATGAATCTTAATAATAAAATTATGTATCATAGAAGTTAATTGATGTTATCTAGTATTTAAGTAATGTGCCATAGTATTTACAAGAGGTTATTGAATATTTAAAAGATGTTTTCAAGTATTTAAATGATATATTAAAATAGTAAACAGTTGTGCCTTATTATTTAGTTATTTTGTGTTGTTATTTAAAACAAACTATGGTGTGGCCGGATACTTATGGTAAATTTTTCGGGATCCGGATGTCAATGTAGTTAAGAATGTTTGTAAATCCACTAAAATGAATTGAATAAAAGAACAGTTTTTACTAAGGTTGTTAACATTGAACTGGTCCTAAGATTGGGAACGGTCCTGTTTTATGACGACAGGTTAACCGTAACTTTAATTAGTCGGTATACATTTATTACCCGGAGTCCAAGTTTCATAGCAAATTTGATACATAAATTAATAATTAAGCAACGTACCAAAGAAGACACGATGTTAAGGGCCCCGACCCCAAATTTAGTGACAATTATTTTTTTATTCTGAATATCATGTAAAGTTGAATAGGGAATACAATTATTAATTTTTAGTTAAAAAAGACATTTGGGCCCCTCAGGCCCGAGAGAATGAACATTAGGAGTTCAGTGCCCTATAGTAATTTAATATATGCTCTTAAATTTTTTATATACTAAGTTTGGTCAAAATCCAGTTATTTTCTCATTTTCTAACGCTAAAACTAATTTTAATATAGCTAATATATGGGTAAAATGACATTAAGGGGCCCCCGGGCCCATTCAGTGCAAGATGTCAATGTCAAAAACCTGTTTCATCATGGATATATTTCTCATGATCTTTAAAAAGTGAATTGGAATAATATCTTAAACATTAAACAAAAAGAGACATTTTGGGCCCACGGCGCCCCATGAGTGTTAAATCGAGAAACACAAGTTGCCATTTACCATCCCGGGAGCGTTCTCAACAGTCTCAAAATTTTCATGACGATCGGTTGAATGGTTTAGTCAGCTATAAAGGACAAGCAGACACACACACAGACATACTTTCATATATATATATATATATATATATATCGCGCGTTGCAACTATCTCAGTATATAGGAATAAATGTAAAGGAACAAATGATTGGTACTTAAAATTAAAAAAATTATGCCAAAAAACCTTTGCGGAAGTGCGTAAAAAAATATATCCAAATTTTATAGCAAATTGATAAATTAAGTAATATTTTTTTTTAAAAAGCTTACAAATTAAAAAAACGATATTAATATTATAATTTGATTTTTTTTTATTGCCTTTGTAAGTTTATTAAAAAAGACATTTCACACCCCAAGCCCCGAGGGAAGGGACATTGGTTCAGTGCCCTATACTAATTTAATATAGGCTCTTAAGTTTGTATATACCCTATTTGGTAAAGATCCATTTTTTCATTATGTAACGCTTAAACTAATTTGTATATGGCTAATATTTGAAACAACGACATTAAGGGGCAAGATGTTAAGTTCGAACGCCTATTTAATCCAATCAATTTCACAATGCATACAGCAATTTATTTTTCTCAAGGTCATTAAAAATTGGTTTCTTTGAATTTATTCCTTTTTACCGAGATCGTTGAATAAAATAATATTTATAAAGCTTAATATTTAAAAAAAAATAATAAAAGGCCCAGCGCCCCAAAAGGTGCAAGATGCAAATTTCAAAGTTCCTATTTATTTCAGTCTGGGTATTGAGTGATATTTGTTTTAATATTTGTTTTAATATTTGCTTTAATATTTGTTTTAATATTTGTTTTAATATTTGTTTTAATATTTGTTTTAATATTTGTTTTAATATTTGTTTTAATATTTGTATTAATATGTGTTTTAATATTTGTTTTAATATTTGTTTTAATATTTGTTTTAATATTTGTTTTAATATTTGTCAACATCGTTTAAAATCGAATGGATAAAACGTCTTAAAGGATTACGAAAGAAAAAAAAATTGGTCACTGGGCCAAAAAAGAGAAAATACTGTAGAAGTTCAATTTCCAATATTATATTTATTATTGGCCGTCAAGAGTTTATATATCAGGACTCATCCATTAACCCAGTATACAATGTTTTATTATTGGCCGTCAAGTGTTTATATATCAGGACTCATCTATTAACCCAGTATACAATGTTTTATTATTGGCCGTCAAGAGTTTATATATCAGGACTCATCTATTAACCCAGTATACAATGTTTTATTATTGGCCGTCAAGAGTTTATATATCAGGACTAATCTATTAACCCAGTATACAATGTTTTATTATTGGCCGTCAAGTGTTTATATATCAGGACTCTTCTATTAACCCAGTATACAATGTTTTATTTTTGGCCGTCAAGAGTTTATATATCAGGACTCATCTATTAACCCAGTATACAATGTTTTATTATTGGCCGTCAAGAGTTTATATATCAGGACTAATCTATTAACCCAGTATACAATGTTTTATTATGGGCCATCAAGTGTTTATATATCCGGACTCATCTATTAACCCAGTATAAAATGTTTTATTATGGGCCATCAAGTGTTTATATATCAGTACTCATCTATTAACCCAGTATAAAATGTTTTATTATGGGCCATCAAGTGTTTATATATCAGGACTCATCTATTAACCCAGCATAAAATGTTTTATTATGGGCCATCAAGTGTTTATATATCAGGACTCATCTATTAACCCAGTATAAAATGTTGTATTATGGGCCATCAAGTGTTTATATATCAGGACTCATCTATTAACCCAGTATAAAATGTTTTATTATGGGCCATCAAGTGTTTATATATCACGACTCATCTATTAACCCAGTATGAAATGTTTTATTATGGGCCATCAAGTGTTTATATATCAGGACTCATCTATTAACCCAGTATACAATGTTTTATTATGGTCCATAAAGTGTTTATATATTAGGACTCATCTATTAACCCATGTATAAAATGTTTTTTTTAAAACTGTTAATTTAGCTCATGTAAGAAAGAAACGACATTTTGGGTGCCCAGCCCCCTATAAGTTGTAATTAAAAAATATAATTATGTCAGAAAACTTTGCTGGAGTGTATTCAACAACTTTCCAAATTTTTATAGTGGTCGGATAAATAAAATAATACTTACTGGTATATAGCCTATATAAGAAATAAGAAATCTAGGGCCCCCGGGCCCAATTCGTGCAACATGCAAAGTTTGAAACACCTGTTTATTTCAATCTGGATCGTATTGGATATTTTAATCAATATTTGTCAAAACCGTTACGAAGT
>CALYLW010003153.1:0-15455 GCA_944989445.1 Ampullaceana balthica | reverse complement strand
AAAAATCGGCTCCGGCTTCGGCTCCGGCAGGATTTCACTTCATAAATCCGGTCAAATTCAGCTCCGGCGGATTTCAAAATTTTGAATCCGGTACATCCATACTTTTAATTAGAAATTTTATATTTTAATACAGTTTAATAGTGAAGTGTATTTAAGTATTAAATTAAATATTTTAATTAGATGTTAATTGAAAATTATATTCGAAAGTGTGACGTACTTTTGTGGGGGTAGGGTCCCGAGATTTGTGACAGTTTGTGACAGGGGGAGCGTGACGTACTTTATGGACGGCCCAAATGGGCCGCATTATTCACGTCATATAACACACTCTAAGTTTGAGGATGGGAGTGTCTGAAAACGCAGAGTCCTTTCCGCTTACTAGCTCAAATTGACATATTCATTTTTTCTGATCATTTCCAAGGGGGAAAACAAAACTTTTTTATTCCTATTGCTTCCCCTTCCAATTTAAAACATTTTTTGTCCTTTAATGAAAAAGGGCAGAAAAGCTAAGCAAAAAACAAAAGAGAAGGAAAAGCTTGAGATAGAAGAAAATAAAAGAGTTGACATTTACGAGACCTCTCACGGTCTGTCACGTGCCCGCCTCAAGGTGCGTTATTTATATTTTTGAAGAGCGGAGATAAGGGGAGTTTACTGTGAAATGAAGCGTCCCCGTCGAGGACGTTGGCAGTTTATTGACCGTAAAAGCACCTCAACAATTTAGAGTTGTCCTTAAATGGGTTATTACAGAAATCTTAGTTGAAATTTGCCTACACGACTCTAACACAGTCCTTACTGACTGGTGAACAAAGAAATCTGAACTCTCAACTGAGCATGTATAATACGTCATTTTATGTAACATACATGGAGGTTAAAGTGAAATTAATGAAGTTATTTATTTCCAGGTGACAGGAAAAAATTGTCTTACATCTTTTAATTGTAAATAACATCAAAGGAAATTGAGATCCTTTAGATTGAATGGGTTTGAAGAAATATTCAACCTTTAGAAGCCATGAATTGAATATTAATATCACAATTTATTTCGAAGTGACATATCTAAGCAAAATAGAAGCTATACGCTACAGATCATTACCTAATATAATCTATAAGCTACAGATCATTACCTAATATAATCTATAAGCTACAGATCATTACCTAATACAATCTATAAGCTACAGATCCTTACCTAAAATAATCTGTAAGCTACAGATCATTACCTAATATAATCTATAAGCCACAGATCATTACCTAATATAATCTATAAGCCACAGATCATTACCTAATATAATCTATAAGCCACAGATCATTACCTAATATAATCTATAAGCCACAGATCAATACCTAATGGAATTTACCAATTAAAAGAGAGAAACGATAAAAGAATAAGATACAAGCGGCACCAGTGGCGTAGCTAGGGTAATGTGCGCCCGGGGACATGACACAAATTCTGCGCCCCTTGTCGGACCCCCCCCCAATTGAAATTTTATGGTTTATATTGTTCATTTTCGAAGCATTTAGTATTTTAATGAAATAGAATACAGAATAATATTTCTCTATGCGGTTGTAAACAATTTATTTGAAAAAAAACTCTACTAATTATACATGACTCGAATAGACATAGTCTACAAAAAATTGATCCTCCTTGATTTGAATGGCGCAAACTCGTCAATCACGTTGTCAAAATTAATATTCTCACGTGTTTCTCTTTCGATGCTAAGAATTAAGAAGTGCAAGATCACTAAGACGACTTGTCCCATTGATCACGTAAATTAGACAAAATAAGCATTCTGTTTGCTGAAGGACCGATCACAGTTTCAGTTGAAACAGCAGTTGTCAGAAGTATTTGAAGTGAAATGCGCAGATTCGGAAATGCTTCATCTCCATATGAAACAATAAAACAAAGAAGATCCAAAAGAGTTTCCGGTAGAACTTCAGTCCGGTTACTGAGCAGCATTTTTCAGTCTCCGGTTTCTGTGCACAATTCGTGACCATTGACGTCAGTGTCGTATAAATTAGCAAAATCTAAGCAATTTTAACGAAGTATATCTACTTTTGTCTCAGCAAGAAGAGTTTTGACGTCTAGTAAACTTCCAAATTTGTTGTATAGGTTTTTAGACGTAAAACCCGTATTAATATCTCTTTTTGGAGTCTATCAATTACGCTGTTCATATCACGTGAAATTTCTTATGCAGAAAGTCCTGCATCTCTTGTTAATTCTCCAGGCATCCTCCTTCTGTCAACCTCGATTCCAAAAGTTGTGCATATTCTTTTCCATTGTCTACCGCAACCTGGCTCAAATTATCACGAATGTTGACAATTTCTGACTCAAGCGATTCAAGATCAGATGCTGCTTCCTTGAAATTCACAGTAGGATTCTGCAACCGTTTCTGGACACAATCAATTTTCCCAAGTATGATGTGCCAGAAATGTAACAAAAATAGGAAGTTAAAGTTTAATATACATACCAGCAAAGCTTCTGCATCACATCTGGTGTCAGGCGTCATATTTTTATGTTCTAATAATTTTTCCAACAGCCCTACCAGTTCATCTAGTCCTCATAGATAGCTTTAACAGCTTCTGATCGTGCACTCAAACGTGTTTCAGAATCCCTCTTCATTGTGATGGGCACAACTCTTTTTAATTATTCCCAACGAGTTGTTGAACGAGAGAAACCAAAAATGTATACTTTCAACTGTTCCAAAAAACATGATAGTAACTGGATCATGTTTATCTGAGTATACTCTTGCTAAGTTTAAGCTGTGGTTGTCACAGTTGATGCACGATGTTCTGTGATTTATGTCACATATTCGCTGTATGTCCAGTCATTACAGCAGCATGGTCATAACATTGTGACCGACAGTCGGCTAATGGTGTGCTATTAGATTCCAGTTTCTCTAAGATAACTCTTTCAAGGCTTGCTGCGTCTTTGGAATGTATCTGTACAAAACCTAAAAATGATAATTTGATGGTTACTTTTTTAGTTTGAAAATCGACATCCAAAAATCTGATGACTTGAGAAAACTGTTCCCGGTGTCCTAGATCGATAGTTGAGCCAAGTAAGATACCGTAGTACTTGTTTTTTCTGATTTCACTAAACAGCTGATTCCTTACAGTCAATGTAAGTAGGTGGATAATTTTATTTTGGATTTCCGGTGAAAAATAAGATACTGAACCTGGATTATCTCGGGCATGTTGTAGATGTTTTTCTAACAGTGTATCATATTGAGCAACAAGTTTGATCACAGAGAGACAGGAAAGAGAGGTGGTGTCTGCTGTTTCATATGAAAGGAATCCAACTTGCTTTGACATACCGATGGAAGCCCGTGAGAGGAGAGACCTTCCCTCCTCTCCCACACTTAACGCCCTCCACATTGGGATTGGGGAAGTAAGATTTTTTTAAAGAGTCACAGCATGCAGCAAAGGGACGTGAATTAACCTTTCTGTAAGCCAGTGGTTCTCAACCTTTTGAGATTCAATAACCACTTGAAAAATGTGTGTCTTAGCTACGGACCGTTCTAAATATTGTGCTACTGCCGTGCTGGAACGTTAAATATAATAATACTGTGTATATAGCTAGCTATAAGTAATATACATGTTAGTTAGTAAAACTATACTAATATGCTACGATTTGCGTGCTCCAAAAACAATTTTGTAATGGCTTTCTTTTGTAACGAACAAATGTCATTTATATTAGTCTCATAGTCTTCTTATTTAATTCTACTTGCTTACTATAAAAAAACACTTTAATTCATAAATAGTAGTTTGTATTAAAATGACTGCCGTATTAGTTTATTTACTACGAACGATGTTTTGTTTTTATTTTAAGCAATGCAGAAAATCCATTTTCGCAAAGTTGCAAAAGGTAAACGTATTTTAAAAGCCATCTGAGACAGTTTGGAGTACTCAAAGTTTCATTGAGCCGACTTTCTGATGCAACATATTCAAAGTGGTATCGCTGGTCAGTTCAATGAATTGGTTTAATTACGATGTTGGCCATTTTTTTATTTGATGAGTGAATGTGTGCGAGATTAGGACTGGACACCCACGAAAAACCACTGAACGTTAAAAATCACAAAAGTAGAATTTAAATTGGTTCTGCATTGATTTAATATGACCAGAAATCAAATTTATCAACAATTTGTTTATTTATTTCAGCATTTTCTGGTTTCTCGGTGGTTTCGTACAATTGTTCAAACATCTCAAAGGTACCTTGAATTAATCTTCTTGTCCAAAGAGTAAGATTTTTCTGAGAGTAATTAAATGTGTCTGCTTTCCTTGCCGAGTTGAATTAAATTTATTGAGTTCTTCAAAAATGTCAGCCTAATAAGCCAGAACAGCAACCCATAAGCTATTATTCAAATGATCAACAAGCTTTGAGTTTTTTCTACAAGAAACTCTCTTACGTCATCATGTTATTTAAACAGTCTGATAACCAGCGAACTTCAGTTTACATCAGCAACTGTTAATTTTCAAGATTATATTCGAACATAAGAAATCAAAGAGACGAGAATTTAATAGACGAGCCTTGATAAAATGTAAAAAATATTTAGGCAAGATTAAAAATATATTTTAAGTCTGCGTTAATTCTTTAACTTGCTAGTCTTTCCGGATGAATCATACAGTGCGTAAATTTCATGCTTTGCTCACGGACCACTGGTGCTCTGCAGACCACAGGTTGAGAACCACTGCTTTAAGCTACTCCTTTTTCTTGTTTTGGTCATTTTGGTTGCTTTTAGTGTCGTCACTGTCTACTCTATTAATTTCTATTAATAGAATCGCCTTTGCCTCTTACTGCTTCCCTAGTCTCATTCACAGCAACTCACTGTTTTTGTTTTGCCATCAGAAATTCATCATTGCGGATGTGTCATTTATTTATGAGTAGAATGGTGCCCCATAACGCTCAATGGGGGCGCCAAAATCATACTTGCCAAATGGTTTGTAATGAAGATATTTTCGGAGCTCCAAAATTCAATCTTGCAAACGTATTTGGGATACAATAGTTTACATCAAAATGAAATTGAGTAATGAATTTTAACACCCATTTTGGCGCCCCCTAACGTGGCGCCCGGGGACATATGTCCCCCCCTGCCCCCCCCTCGCTACGCCACTGAGCGGCACACTGCAGTATTGAAACATCTGATGGTTTTATACACGATGTCCGTAGTACAGGAGAACACAAGTGAAATAAGAACACAATAACACCAATACATAAAGCACCAGTTGTGATTCCTAAACTAGACCCTCTCAGTCTGAAGTGTAACATGAAGCACATGTAAAGGGGAGTGGGGAAGGGGAGGGAGAGAGAGAGGGGGGTCGTGGACGCTCATGTTTGCAAAGCTCTGGCTACGTCAGTCGTCATCGGTCATTGTTGTGGTGGTCAGTACTGTCAAGGTTGGACGAGGAATATCTCATGATCCAATAATATACAGTGTCATCACATCATCTATCAGAAACAAAAACAAAAACTAAAGTTGTATTTATTCAAAAACTTGTATAATGGTTTCCGTGATAGCAGTTTGCAAGTTTAAAAAATTCTAACACTTGAAAAAAAATAATGCTTCGATACAAAGCTAAAATATTTAATGTAACGTTTAATGTTTCTGCCAGGTTGACTTCAAGAACTACATTAACTTGTTTCTGTTGCGTGGGTTTAATGTTTCTGCCAGGTTGACTTCAAAAACTACATTAACTTGTTTCTGTTGAGTGGGTTTAATGTTTCTGCCAGGTTAAATTCAAGAACTACATTAACTTGTTTCTGTTGCGTGGGTTTAATGTTTCTGCCAGGTTGACTTCAAGAACTACATTAACTTGTTTCTGTTGAGTGGGTTTAATGTTTCTGCCAGGTTGACTTCAAGAACTACATTAACTTGTTTCTGTTGCGTGGGTTTAATGTTTCTGCCAGGTTGACTTCAAGAACTACATTAACTTGTTTCTGTTGAGTGGGTTTAATGTTTCTGCCAGGTTGACTTCAAGAACTACATTAACTTGTTTCTGTTGAGTGGGTTTAATGGTTCTGCCAGGTTGACTTCAAGAACTACATTAACTTGTTTCTGTTGAGTGGGTTTAATGGTTCTGCCAGGTTGACTTCAAGAACTACATTAACTTGTTTCTGTTGAGTGGGTTTAATGGTTCTGCCAGGTTGACTTCAAGAACTACATTAACTTGTTTCTGTTGCGTGGGTTTAATGGTTCTGCCAGGTTGACTTCTAGAACTACATTAACTTGTTTCTGTTGCGTGGGTTTAATGGTTCTGCCAGGTTGACTTCAAGAACTACATTAACTTGTTTCTGTTGAGTGGGTTTAATGGTTCTGCCAGGTTGACTTCAAGAACTACATTAACTTGTTTCTGTTGAGTGGGTTTAATGGTTCTGCCAGGTTGACTTCAAGAACTACATTAACTTGTTTCTGTTGCGTGGGTTTAATGGTTCTGCCAGGTTGACTTCAAGAACTACATTAACTTGTTTCTGTTGCGTGGGTTTAATGGTTCTGCCAGGTTGACTTCAAGAACTACATTAACTTGTTTCTGTTGAGTGGGTTTAATGGTTCTGCCAGGTTGACTTCAAGAACTACATTAACTTGTTTCTGTTGCGTGGGTTTAATGGTTCTGCCAGTTTGACTTCAAGAACTACATTAACTTGTTTCTGTTGCGTGGGTTTAATGGTTCTGCCAGGTTGACTTCAAGAACTACATTAACTTGTTTCTGTTGAGTGGGTTTAATGGTTCTGCCAGGTTGACTTCAAGAACTACATTAACTTGTTTCTGTTGAGTGGGTTTAATGGTTCTGCCAGGTTGACTTCAAGAACTACATTAACTTGTTTCTGTTGCGTGGGTTTAATGGTTCTGCCAGGTTGACTTCAAGAACTACATTAACTTTTTTCTGTTGAGTGGGTTTAATGGTTCTGCCAGGTTGACTTCAAGAACTACATTAACTTGTTTCTGTTGCGTGGGTTTAATGGTTCTGCCAGTTTGACTTCAAGAACTACATTAACTTGTTTCTGTTGCGTGGGTTTAATGGTTCTGCCAGGTTGACTTCAAGAACTACATTAACTTGTTTCTGTTGAGTGGGTTTAATGTTTCTGCCAGGTTGACTTCAAGAACTACATTAACTTGTTTCTGTTGAGTGGGTTTAATGTTTCTGCCAGGTTGACTTCAAGAACTACATTAACTTGTTTCTGTTGAGTGGGTTTAATGGTTCTGCCAGGTTGACTTCAAGAACTACATTAACTTGTTTCTGTTGAGTGGGTTTAATGGTTCTGCCAGGTTGACTTCAAGAACTATATTAACTTGTTTCTGTTGAGTGGGTTTAATGGTTCTGCCAGGTTGACTTCAAGAACTACATTAACTTGTTTCTGTTGAGTGGGTTTAATGGTTCTGCCAGGTTGACTTCAAGAACTACATTAACTTGTTTCTGTTGCGTGGGTTTAATGGTTCTGCCAGGTTGACTTCAAGAACTACATTAACTTGTTTCTGTTGCGTGGGTTTAATGGTTCTGCCAGGTTGACTTCAAGAACTACATTAACTTGTTTCTGTTGAGTGGGTTTAATGGTTCTGCCAGGTTGACTTCAAGAACTACATTAACTTGTTTCTGTTGCGTGGGTTTAATGGTTCTGCCAGGTTGACTTCAAGAACTACATTAACTTGTTTCTGTTGCGTGGGTTTAATGGTTCTGCCAGGTTGACTTCAAGAACTACATTAACTTGTTTCTGTTGCGTGGGTTTAATGGTTCTGCCAGGTTGACTTCAAGAACTACATTAACTTGTTTCTGTTGAGTGGGTTTAATGGTTCTGCCAGGTTGACTTCAAGAACTACATTAACTTGTTTCTGTTGCGTGGGTTTAATGGTTCTGCCAGTTTGACTTCAAGAACTACATTAACTTGTTTCTGTTGCGTGGGTTTAATGGTTCTGCCAGGTTGACTTCAAGAACTACATTAACTTGTTTCTGTTGCGTGGGTTTAATGGTTCTGCCAGGTTGACTTCAAGAACTACATTAACTTGTTTCTGTTGAGTGGGTTTAATGGTTTCTGCCAGGTTGACTTCAAGAACTACATTAACTTGTTTCTGTTGCGTGGGTTTAATGGTTCTGCCAGGTTGACTTCAAGAACTACATTAACTTGTTTCTGTTGCGTGGGTTTAATGGTTCTGCCAGGTTGACTTCAAGAACTACATTAACTTGTTTCTGTTGAGTGGGTTTAATGGTTCTGCCAGGTTGACTTCAAGAACTACATTAACTTGTTTCTGTTGAGTGGGTTTAATGGTTCTGCCAGGTTGACTTCAAGAACTACATTAACTTGTTTCTGTTGCGTGGGTTTAATGGTTCTGCCAGGTTGACTTCAAGAACTACATTAACTTGTTTCTGTTGCGTGGGTTTAATGGTTCTGCCAGGTTGACTTCAAGAACTACATTAACTTGTTTCTGTTGAGTGGGTTTAATGGTTCTGCCAGGTTGACTTCAAGAACTACATTAACTTGTTTCTGTTGAGTGGGTTTAATGGTTCTGCCAGGTTGACTTCAAGAACTACATTAACTTGTTTCTGTTGCGTGGGTTTAATGGTTCTGCCAGGTTGACTTCAAGAACTACATTAACTTGTTTCTGTTGCGTGGGTTTAATGGTTCTGCCAGGTTGACTTCAAGAACTACATTAACTTGTTTCTGTTGAGTGGGTTTAATGGTTCTGCCAGGTTGACTTCAAGAACTACATTAACTTGTTTCTGTTGCGTGGGTTTAATGGTTCTGCCAGGTTGACTTCAAGAACTACATTAACTTGTTTCTGTTGCGTGGGTTTAATGGTTCTGCCAGGTTGACTTCAAGAACTACATTAACTTGTTTCTGTTGAGTGGGTTTAATGGTTCTGCCAGGTTGACTTCAAGAACTACATTAACTTGTTTCTGTTGAGTGGGTTTAATGGTTCTGCCAGGTTGACTTCAAGAACTACATTAACTTGTTTCTGTTGAGTGGGTTTAATGGTTCTGCCAGGTTGACTTCAAGAACTACATTAACTTGTTTCTGTTGAGTGGGTTTAATGGTTCTGCCAGGTTGACTTCAAGAACTACATTAACTTGTTTCTGTTGAGTGGGTTTAATGGTTCTGCCAGGTTGACTTCAAGAACTACATTAACTTGTTTCTGTTGCGTGGGTTTAATGGTTCTGCCAGGTTGACTTCAAGAACTACATTAACTTGTTTCTGTTGAGTGGGTTTAATGGTTCTGCCAGGTTGACTTCAAGAACTACATTAACTTGTTTCTGTTGAGTGGGTTTAATGGTTCTGCCAGGTTGACTTCAAGAACTACATTAACTTGTTTCTGTTGAGTGGGTTTAATGGTTCTGCCAGGTTGACTTCAAGAACTACATTAACTTGTTTCTGTTGAGTGGGTTTAATGGTTCTGCCAGGTTGACTTCAAGAACTACATTAACTTGTTTCTGTTGAGTGGGTTTAATGGTTCTGCCAGGTTGACTTCAAGAACTACATTAACTTGTTTCTGTTGAGTGGGTTTAATGGTTCTGCCAGGTTGACTTCAAGAACTACATTAACTTGTTTCTGTTGCGTGGGTTTAATGGTTCTGCCAGGTTGACTTCAAGAACTACATTAACTTGTTTCTGTTGCGTGGGTTTAATGGTTCTGCCAGGTTGACTTCAAGAACTACATTAACTTGTTTCTGTTGAGTGGGTTTAATGGTTCTGCCAGGTTGACTTCAAGAACTACATTAACTTGTTTCTGTTGAGTGGGTTTAATGGTTCTGCCAGGTTGACTTCAAGAACTACATTAACTTGTTTCTGTTGCGTGGGTTTAATGGTTCTGCCAGGTTGACTTCAAGAACTACATTAACTTGTTTCTGTTGCGTGGGTTTAATGGTTCTGCCAGGTTGACTTCAAGAACTACATTAACTTGTTTCTGTTGCGTGGGTTTAATGGTTCTGCCAGGTTGACTTCAAGAACTACATTAACTTGTTTCTGTTGCGTGGGTTTAATGGTTCTGCCAGGTTGACTTCAAGAACTACATTAACTTGTTTCTGTTGCGTGGGTTTAATGGTTCTGCCAGGTTGACTTCAAGAACTACATTAACTTGTTTCTGTTGCGTGGGTTTAATGGTTCTGCCAGGTTGACTTCAAGAACTACATTAACTTGTTTCTGTTGCGTGGGTTTAATGGTTCTGCCAGGTTGACTTCAAGAACTACATTAACTTGTTTCTGTTGCGTGGGTTTAATGGTTCTGCCAGGTTGACTTCAAGAACTACATTAACTTGTTTCTGTTGCGTGGGTTTAATGGTTCTGCCAGGTTGACTTCAAGAACTACATTAACTTGTTTCTGTTGCGTGGGTTTAATGGTTCTGCCAGGTTGACTTCAAGAACTACATTAACTTGTTTCTGTTGCGTGGGTTTAATGGTTCTGCCAGGTTGACTTCAAGAACTACATTAACTTGTTTCTGTTGCGTGGGTTTAATGGTTCTGCCAGGTTGACTTCAAGAACTACATTAACTTGTTTCTGTTGCGTGGGTTTAATGGTTCTGCCAGGTTGACTTCAAGAACTACATTAACTTGTTTCTGTTGCGTGGGTTTAATGGTTCTGCCAGGTTGACTTCAAGAACTACATTAACTTGTTTCTGTTGCGTGGGTTTAATGGTTCTGCCAGGTTGACTTCAAGAACTACATTAACTTGTTTCTGTTGCGTGGGTTTAATGGTTCTGCCAGGTTGACTTCAAGAACTACATTAACTTGTTTCTGTTGCGTGGGTTTAATGGTTCTGCCAGGTTGACTTCAAGAACTACATTAACTTGTTTCTGTTGCGTGGGTTTAATGGTTCTGCCAGGTTGACTTCAAGAACTACATTAACTTGTTTCTGTTGCGTGGGTTTAATGGTTCTGCCAGGTTGACTTCAAGAACTACATTAACTTGTTTCTGTTGCGTGGGTTTAATGGTTCTGCCAGGTTGACTTCAAGAACTACATTAACTTGTTTCTGTTGCGTGGGTTTAATGGTTCTGCCAGGTTGACTTCAAGAACTACATTAACTTGTTTCTGTTGCGTGGGTTTAATGGTTCTGCCAGGTTGACTTCAAGAACTACATTAACTTGTTTCTGTTGAGTGGGTTTAATGGTTCTGCCAGGTTGACTTCAAGAACTACATTAACTTGTTTCTGTTGAGTGGGTTTAATGGTTCTGCCAGTGACTCAAGAACTTTACTTGCGTGGGTTTAATGGTTCTGCCAGGTTGACTTCAAGAACTACATTAACTTGTTTCTGTTGAGTGGGTTTAATGGTTCTGCCAGGTTGACTTCAAGAACTACATTAACTTGTTTCTGTTGAGTGGGTTTAATGGTTCTGCCAGGTTGACTTCAAGAACTACATTAACTTGTTTCTATTGAGTGGGTTTAATGGTTCTGCCAGGTTGACTTCAAGAACTACATTAACTTGTTTCTGTTGCGTGGGTTTAATGGTTCTGCCAGGTTGTTATTCAAGAACTACATTAACTTGTTTCTGTTGAGTGGGTTTAGTGTTAACTTTGTTTAGGGGAAAGATGAAAAATATATTATTTCCTAAAATTGCTTAAGGGTTTATATTCAATGAGAATTTCAGTGAGTTGAAATAATGTCAATGACCTCAGTACTTTATTTACAGGCCTTAAATAACGGATTCATTAATGTTTAATATGGATCAATGATGACCTCAGACTTCAATAGTTCATTTCCAAACCTTCACAAACGAATCTAATGGATTATTAAACCTATGCGTAATAAGCATGTTTTTTATTTAAGGATCAAGGGAGGCAGGTCCGATACCAGAGAAATAAACTATTTTAAAATTTAAAAAAAATTATTTTCTCTAGCAGACTGGGGGTAGTTATTTATGCTAAAATGTTTGGCTGACGTCATGTCCAGTGATGACTGGAGACAGCGTGTAAGGCAAGCATGAGGTGTAAAGACTCCAAGAGTAAATCGTTGTCATGTGCATAAACGTGAAATTCAAGGAGTTTTAATTGTATTGAAATGCATTCTTATAAAAACCGAGAAAATGCTGATGGCTGATGCACTAGAAAAAAAAAGCGATGGTTCAGATAAATGGAATGGAACAGAGATTTGTAAACAAGCTAACTGGAGGTGACCAAGGCTTCAACCACTTGTATGTCAGACATGTTGTAAAGAAGAGGCAAAGGTGACAATGGTCACTATCGTTCTTTTGAGCAATTGTATGGTAATTCTAATCCGTTATTGACTGGATAAATTTATCATAACCTAAATATGAGAAAAACACGTATATGTGAGGGCGACTAAATAAAGTTAAAATAAAAAAAGTTATACGTGAGCCCGACAGCATGCCACAAAACTATATATGACTACATATGAAAGCATGTAAGTTCATGACTCCTTATGTGCACGATTAATTTGGGTCTGACTCCGGGTAGGGAAATAACTCAAGTTGTATTGTGACACAACAGAATGGAGTGTCGAGAGGATTGTCGATCTTAAGCCGCGGATAGAAAATCTGTTGCCTAGCAACTGTGTTATCAAACTTGTCTGAGAAAGACGAAAGTGGTAATCCCGAGAGAGCAAGTCGATACAATCTCAAGGTATGGCATGGGGGCGGGACTACTCTTAAAATTACAAGTAACTCGCAGAAAAGTTTGATCAACTAAACTACAATCATATTCATAGTAATATTTTATTGACAACCATCAACTGTACATAAAATAAACTCTGTACATCAGCAGTTTGAACAAAGCGTGAGATATTTCTTTTCAAATAAAGAATAAAGATAATAAATAAAACACGCTTCCATAGAAAAGTAGACAGGTGTTTGAAATACAAAAATTACTGGACCAATAATCAACGAAATCGTGTTGGTGATGTCTGAATCCGTCCATTCCTTAAAGATCTCAAACAAAGATGTTGGTAGAAACTGTGGAATTACATCATAGTCAACTGATTTAAACAAACCGAGTTTGGTTTGTATAAATTCGAGGCATTTAAACATGACTTGAAAAAACAGCTGTGGCTAAATCTGGACAATCAGTTAATGAAACTTGAAAGAAAGTAAGTAAATACATAAATCTTCAAAGAAGAAGTTTGGAAAAAATATCAAGAGAACAGAAAGGGGAGTAACTCTTCCTTCGCACTAATGACATTTGTTCAATTTTCAACACCTCATCGAGAGGGGCAGAAATAGGAAAGTTCGCTCCACGACCCTCTGTTAGACTTTATATTTAAAAAATGCAGTAAAGAAAGACATTCAATAAATATAAACGATAGTTACCTCCCGTAGTTCCCCTTAAACCTATCAGGAGCCCACCCACCAAACCGTTTGGGGAATTCCCGATTGATTTGTAATTATTAGATATTAATGTCAGTCTAGTAGCCTCCCCTGGAACTGCTTTACACCAAGGTAAAATAAATCATGATATGAGACCATCGTTCAAAGTACTGTAAGACTCATGTCTTATAATCCAATCTTGAAGTTTTCGTTGTGTTTTTTTACAATCCAGTTGGTGTTACCGCCTTGATGATATACACTAAACTAGGGGGTTGCCGGATACCTGTTATCCGGCACTATCCGATTTAGCCAAATACTTATAGGGCAGATCCGGGTCGGATCCGGATATCAATGTATGGTAGTTAAGAATTATTTGAAATAAAATTAAATTAATTGAATAAAAGAACAGTTTTATATAGGTTTGTTAACGGTTAACCAGTCCTGACATTGGGACCGGTCCTGTTATAACCGTAACATCAATTAGTACAGTTGTTCCTAACCTTTTTCGGGTCCATACACCCTTCAGATGCCCAAAAAAGTTCATGCACCCCTTCGTAAAACTTGCAGAAAATGCAAATAAACTATGTTAATTTAGGAACGCAAACAATAGGCAACAGGGAATTTAGTGAGAGATCTGCTGATTTTTTATGATCAATCAGCGATTTAAATCTGGGGGACTGTTTTGGACAAAGCAACTCTCATGTCATCCTCTGCATTCAACTTATTCCTTGTCTTGGGTTTAATCGTCAAAGTTGGAGAATCCTGCTTCACAGAGATGTGTTGTGGCAAATGTGCCCTTTTGGCTAGTTGTGGGTGGGAATCTAGCTGGGCGCACCAAAATTCAATTGATGTATTGCAACTGAAGGCACTACACAGTACTTCTCTGATTTTCAAATCAATCGGGTCATCTTTAGCAAGGTTACTGTCATCAATGTTGTCCAAGTCACAGAGAAAAGGATTGCGAATCCAAATGTCTTTCCTAGCAATTTCTTGACAGAAATACCCATCAAAGGACCTTTGCAATGTTGAAAGGTGCTCTGAAATTTCCCCTTTGATGTTGTCAGGCAGTGATCCCTCAGTGCTTCCTTCTGCAGCAGATATTACAATCTCACCCAAGAGTGGAAATTCGGCCAAGTTGGACTTTTCTAGTCGTCGTTGGAATAGTGGCAGTTTGTTAAGGAATGCTTGCAATCTCTCAGTAGCATCCATTACAGTTACAGCAGTCCTTGGAGTGATGTGTTCAACTCATTCAAGATGGTGAATATGTCAGCCAGGTATGCCAGTTAATGAATGAAATTTGGACAGTCAAACTTGTCAGCAAGTTCAATCTATTTTTCTGCTAGAAAATGGCAAGCTCCACTCTCAGTTCTACTAACCGAGAAAGTATCCGTCTCCTGGACAACCAGCGCACCTCAGTGTGGTAGAGCAGAACTTCATGCTCAAGAGCCAGCTCCTGACAGAACACTTGAAGAGGCGGTGGTTCAAAGCATGTGGACGCGGAATAAAGTTTACAACTTGGACTGCAGTAGAAAGAACTGACTTCAAGGTTGGAGGTAGTGTTTTGCATGCCAGGGCCTGAGGATGATGATGATACAGTGTGTAGTGACATATCTGGAACTTCTTTCTTTACCAGTGCTGAACATCCTGACGAGTATCGAAGTATCTATCAAAAAGGTTGTATATGGCGCCCTTTGACGCGACATGTCTTGCTTATGGTTTACATTTTCAGATTATCAGTTTTTCTCTCCTTTCTTTTTTTTCCTTCATCTTTTTTTCTTCCTCTTGTTTCTTTGTCCCCCCTCTGAATCGTTCATGCACCCCCTGGAACCTGCTAATGCACTCCCAAGTGGTGCATGCACCACTGGTTAGGAACCCCTGAATTAGTGGGTATACCCTATTAGCAGGCAGCGGTGACATCACATCTTACTTTAGGAAATAGTATAAATACTAAATAGAAAGTAGTCAAATACACCCACTTAGCTTTTACACTTATAATATGGAGATATCGGATGCATATCCGGATCCGAAAAATATTAGGGCCAAACTATCCGGATCCTAGCAAATATTAAAATCAACAAAAATCCGAACCGGCCACCCCCCTTACACTTACTAGATTAACCACTCTAGAGCCAATGCGTGCATGAGGAGCGGGTAGGGGGGTGTTGTGGGGTGAGGAGATGGGTGTTCTGGGTGCGGTCCGGGGAGAAGGGAGTAAGTATCGGATGTA
>CALYLW010003152.1:0-15464 GCA_944989445.1 Ampullaceana balthica | reverse complement strand
TATATATAGATAGATATTAATAAAAATCAATTCTAAATTAACTCTAGTATTCTAAATATTTCTTTCTATTTTTCTGTCATATGCTATATCTATATCAGTTTTATTCTCTATCTCTCTCCCTCTGTTGGTCTCTTTGTCGATGCATGTCTATCTCTCTCTTTTACTATCGTACACATTATTTATCTTATTAGGACGCTTTCTCGCTCTCTCTTTTTCTATCTTTTGACGCTTTCTCTTTCACTCTCTCCTTTGATGCTTTATCTCTTTCTCTCTCTCTCTCTTTCAATCTCTGTCGCTCTCTAACTTTTTCTCCCTTCGGCGCTCTCTCTCTTTCTGACGCTTCCTGTACCTTTATCTTTATATCTCTGATACACGCTCTCTCTTCCTCCTTCTCTCTCTCTCTCTTCTATGAAAATTGTAAAAAAATTCTTTAAGAAATTTATATTAAAAATAAATATATTTAAAGTTATTTGTAGCAACATTTTACCATTGTTTTGTAACTCATTGACATTTTCTGTTACCAGACATGATTTAGTGTGAGCATTCTGAAAATAAAAAAAAAGAATTAAACAATTATAAAAATTTCAAAAAAAAATTAATTAATTTTTTAAAAAAAGTGTATACATATTTTATGTTCGATTTAAAAAATACATTTTATTTGATAGACACTTGTTCATATTTGTCCCATTTATCGACAATGTGAGTACATAAGCGCACGAGAAAAGGGCTGTGTTATTAAATTTCGCTAGTTTTAGCTGACTAACTGTAGCAGAAACTGTTCAGACAGATGTCAACTTTTAATAATTTTTACAATTACGCTAATCAATTATTTAAAAGAAATAAAAAAACTGTATGTATGCATTGTTAGACATCTGCTCAGTTAAAATTAAATAAAAACTGTATGTACACATTGTTAGACATCTGCTCAGTTAAAATTAAATAAAAACGGTAAGTACGGTCAAAAGAGTTTCAAGTTATGTCAGCTAGTGAATATCTTCCTTGGAATGATCAAAAGATTCGTCTGTCGTCTGCAATAATTATTTAATAGATGGGCCATATCAATACTTACAATACTACAACTACGAATTATGAGTACTTAAAATTCAACCTTTCATTAAAACAAATTTATTCATTTTAAAGTATAAAAAAATCTATTCTTTTTTAAAAGACAATTATTCAAATTATTAGAACACGTTTAGTTATATATCAATTATTCTTAAACAAATTTTTAAAAAGTTATAAATTAATTATTTTGAAGAGTAATCGAACGAACATTTGAATTATGTGATCTAAAATTATTATACAATTACTAAAACAGCATCAGGAAAATTTTTAGCGGACTTAAACATTAAAAAATAATTATAATAATAATAAATTCCCTTAAAGTATAAATATCTTTAATTAATACATTGCTGGAAAAAAATTAAACATAGCATTTAAAGTTCTTATTAAAATAACAACTAAATATTAATTTAATTAAAAATGTTTTTTTATTATTATTATTTTTTAAATTTTATTTGATTCCGACGTTTTTATTAGTTACTATGGATACATGACGCGCATGATTGTAAGCTGACATCACACAGGCTTTATGACTTAAACTAAATTTATTAAATATATTAGAAATACTTTTAATTAATTGCACACAAATAACCAAACGTATTAACTATGCTACTATTTCTGATGTGGTAATAGCTACAACCAATCTGCCGAGACTCTCGAACTAGTTCTAGAGTCGAAATCATACAATGTAATGATGTAATGTGATTTAATTTACTGTGAAGAATACAAAGACTGTGACAGTGCAGTGTTACTTTTTAAGTAAAAACAATAATGAAAGCTATTTAAAAATCAAATAAATAAAGTTTTAAAGAGTATATTTAGTACATAAAACTCTGTAGACTATAAGATAGAACCTTTTGAGACTATTGAATTGATATTGCCTTTAGTTATAAGTAGGGGTGTGCCGGATCCGTTTTTACAATCGGTTCCGGATCCGGATTTTCTTATGCGAAATCCGCCGGATCCGGTACCGGATCCGGATTTCGACCAGCCAATCAGAGATAGCGCGCGTTGCCCGCGCTATCACTTTTTTTGTGTTTACACGAGCACTCTAGTATAAATTTATGCCTCGTTGGAAATCACTTAATTGTTTCACTGTAATTTGGCGCATAATAAGTTTCTATGTTGTTGTTATTATTAAGGTTGTTAACGGATTAGTCTACTTCGCCTAAGGCTAATTAATGCTTTTTTTTTAATTTTAAATTGCTTAGTTGTCGAGGCACTGTACGAGATCTTGATTGAACCACGGTCAAATGTCACAGCTATTATTACTACAGTCGAACCGCTCTAAGTCAACTCAAAGGGCCGGGGTGGGGGGGACGGGGACAAGTTACGGAGTTTTCTTCGCCAAGTATAGTTAATATAGTGGTGGTTGGGTGTGGGCTCTACTCCTGTGCAAATGCCGCTTACAAATCCTAAACACATTCCCCTGTTTCGGCGTCCACAATGCTGGGAGCAATGTCAAAATCCAAGCACCAACCACTCCCGGTCTCTCCTTTCTGCCCCCTAAAGCGGCCCACCCCCCCAATAACAACCACACACCCTATTTGTATGTAATGTTTTCCTGCCCCAATAGAAACAAAAAACCAAATCTACGCTGCTCCAGTCAAATTTACCCATTCCTATATAACGCTCCCGCGCGCCCGGCGCCACCCTGCCCCCTCCGCACATTATTATTTGATGGGTCACTATGGACTCGGATGGGGCTCTGGGGTGTGGCGTTTTTCGGCCCTAACCGCACCAAACATTCCCTAATCTCGTCTTCCTGCCCACCTCATGTACAGAAACCCACCCAACCTTCCAAAATCAATCAGAAGACCGAAAACCCTCCTTCCAGGAGCTACTTAACTCTAATCTCAAAAACAACCGACCCTCTTGAACCCAAAAAAAATAAAGTATACTGCACTCGCTAATGTTCACTCCGGCCTCGTCTGCCGCTCTCCCGATGTATCCCACACTCCCGACCCTCTGTAAAACCCAACCACTACCTACCACCAGTCAACATTACACACCCACTCCCCAACCCCCGTACCCACATCCATAAATATGTCGGAACTCAAGAGCACGGTAGCTCAAAAACCCAAACCCCCCCATACAACTCAAGCTAACTCCGGGTTTTCTCTCCACGACCCGCTGCCTACCACGGAGCTCTCATCTTTCTCCTCGTGTCATACCCCTACCCGCGCGGCTAGCGCTCCCATTCTCCGGCTTCCAAAATGCATCCAACCTTCCAACCCCCCAGTATATTAAGTAAACAATCCCCCAGCCCTTTCCTCAACCTTCCAGGTTCCCTACCCCATTCAAAACCCCCCCTTCAATCCCTACCTCCCCCCTCCCCTATATCCCAAAAACTTGAGCAATACGAAACTACTGTATAAATCCCGGATACCATCCCAGAAAACCGGCGTATCCGGATTTCACAATAGATGCCCACACCGGAGGTACCGGAATCCGTACCGATATCCGCACATAAAACATCGCACCACTCCAAGATATATAAATTCGCCACAATTGACAAGTATTGAATTATCAAAGTCACAGTCGTGATAGTCTGCATACAGATACAATACCGTTGCTATTAAAATAATGCAAAATATTTTTATAAAAAGGTACTAGGTATAAGAATCAAGAACAGAGATTACTATATTATTTATATTATTTAAATATAAATTTTTGTGTATTAAAATTAGTATACCCTTAATTGCTATTATTTTTATCCTGTTCCTATTCATACTTTTAGTACTCAGGACATTGCCTTACACTTAATTATTAATAATATGTAGTAAATTGGATTTAGCATCAATTTAATTAATTATTAATTGTTAAACAAAATATTATTTAATTCTACTTTTTAAAAAAAAATTTTTTAAAGAAATAAATAAATAACTTTTACACTAACAAATAGCATTAGAAAATGAAAATTACAAGTAAAATTATTTCTTTAAAATGTGCATTATTTTATCAACATAACTTAAGCTGACACCAATATAATGTTATATTTTAGCAATCTTATCTTCTATTTAGCACTCAAATGACATATTTATAATGATATAATGAATTATTATTTTAAAAAATAATATTTTAATGAAACTAATTAATCAGACTTTGTATTTTGATTTAATACTTCAAGAACATTCTTACAATGTCATGCATTATAAGTCTTTTTAAGTTTTGTTTTGCTTCATAAATTTTATTCAACCTATTTAATAACAAATGATTTAAATTAATCTAATTTAAATGTTTCAATTAAAAGAAAATAAAGTAATATTTATTTGTATTTTTTCTTTTCCTTATTACTGTGTAATAATAAGATAAAATTTAGTTTTACAACTATTGATAATAAAACGAGCCTAAAAATATGGGATTTTCTCATGTTTGAAAGAGGTCATGAAATATAATTTTTATTCCTACCATATTATAATTAATTGGTTCAATATAATATAAATGAAATTGAATTAGCTGTGACTTCACTTTATTTTAATTTTTTTAAAATGAAAACCTATTTCTTTATCCGTAAACTTTGAACTGATCTATTTATTTTAACGCTTTAAATATTATAATATTTTTTGTACATGAATACACTTTGATACAATAGATATGTACAGTTTTCAATCCTGTATCTCTTGTCTACTACTAATAAGAGATATGTTTTTCTGATTGAGATAATTTATTGTTTAAATCCCTTATATAATCTGACACCTCTATATTTTATATTTTATCAAATGTCATTTTCTATTTAACACTCTACGACATCTTTATAATGTCTTTATTAACTATTATCAGTAATACTTAAATGTGATCCATATTTTTGATTATGACATTACATTTTACAATAAAAAGAACATAGGTCTCCTTCCCATATTTTGAAGAAAATGTTTTACATTAACTTTATCAACTTAAATTGAATAACTTAAAAGAAACACAGTAATATCTTTGTGAAACTGTTTTTAAAAAAAGATTAATATTAGTATTAAATTATATTGTCTTGTATTGATTCTGACTAAATATATTATGTATATATTAGTTTATTAACAATAATTTCAATTAGTCTCAACTGTCTTTTAAATATTATTTTGTTATACAGCTTTAAGAGTAAGTCATGCATCTTCATCAATAAATACATCTTGATAAATAAAATTAAAATTTACAATATTTTACTCTATTATTTCCTATCTGCTTTTGATAAAAGAACTTTGCTTTTCTTATTGAGATAATTTATATTTTATATCCTATAGAGCAGGGGTGCGCAACATGCGGCCGTAAGGCCGCATGCGGCCGTGGGCATGATAATGTGCGGCCGTGGAAATCTGTTTAATTTATAATAAACCTGCGGCCCTGGAAATCTGTTTAATTTATAATAACCTGCGGCCGTCAAATATTTGCCAATCGGCAATATATTATATTATTATTTAAAGTTGTAAACGAAACATCGAATATTCATTTACACTCTTAAGCACTTGTCATTGCGAAACAAATTACGACTCCGGCAGCTGTAGCGTTAGCTGCAGTGTTTAGCGCTCATAGACATTGAAATAGCGCAGCTACTCATATTCATTCGCTCCCTATCTCCAACATTTGAATTGTGCGAGGATCTGCTCTCCATGGAGACACTCGTTATTTGAACTCGAGCAGAAGACATATGTTGGCAGTTAAAAAAGCTTGCATCGACTTGCACGTTGATATGAAGAACCTGCAAGGCATCTGTACAGACAGCACGCCTGCCATGGTTGGTAAGCAAAATGGCTTCGTGGCTAGATTTTCCGATTATGTGTTGAAGATTCACGGTATGACCAGCTCAAAAATCTGCACTGCATTAATCACCAGGAGGCGCTATGTTCTAAATCTGTTGATTTGGATAAAATTCTGAAGGATGTGAATCGCATTATCCTTTTCATTCGCGCGAATGCTCTTCGCCACCGCCAATTCATACAAATTCTTCACACAAATGATTCGTCGGCTGAAGATATTCTGTACCACACCAGCGTTCGTTGGTTGTCTCAGGGAGAAACATATCGCCGTGTTCTGCTGCTACGAAAAGAAATACTGGCATTTAATGCCACAAAAAAAAAGACTTCCCACTGCAGAACCAGGCCTTCTTTAACAAGTCTATAGCCTTGTAGATTTGTTAATTTATATCAATACCTCAACGAGTCTCTGCAAGGCAAAGGCACAAAAGCTTGCCACATGCACAGAAGAGTACAGGATTTCTGTGACAAATGTCGTCTGCTATAAAGTCATATCCAACAGCCCAATCTCTATCATTTCCCACAACTCACCGCTCTAATCGAGAGCCATTAAATAAGAAAAAATGAAATTCCGGCTACATCCTTTTCAGGCGTCCTCGAAGAGCTGTTGTTGGAATTTGCAGAACGTTTTCAGGATTTCGACAATATTTCAGAAAATATGAGACTCGTTGCTTTTCCACATGTGGTTGAGACAGAGAGATAGCGCCGTTGGATGTCCAAATGGAACTGATCGAACAAAAAATAACTCGCAGCTTGTGAAGAAATTCTAGGACAAAAACGATCTACTGGAGACATGGAAAGTAGCTGTCGAGTATACCAAGCGTCGCGAAATAGCAAGAAACACTCTCGTGCTGTTTGGAAGCACTTACATGTGCGAAGCGTCATTTTCACGAATGCAATATCTCAAGAACAAATATCGAACCCGACTGGTGGACA
This sequence comes from Ampullaceana balthica, assembly GCA_944989445.1. NCBI lineage: Eukaryota > Metazoa > Mollusca > Gastropoda > Lymnaeidae > Ampullaceana > Ampullaceana balthica. The sequence goes on along the minus strand of CALYLW010003152.1, from coordinate 8,721 downwards.
CCGATCTGGCGTTAAGCATACGACAGATGATCTCCAGCGAGGGCCCGGACTTTGCGCGACTCTCTGCAAACATCCAAGAGCAAGGCAGCCCCTAATTTCCAGAACTCTTGACTGCTAACTTACATGGACAGTGTGAAGCAGCTTCTCAATTATTCAATTATTGTGTTCTCAGCGTACTAATGCCACTTAAAATTATACTCATGCTGTACTTGGTGTGACATGATGTTAGGTTTACATGATAACATGTTCAATAAAGTAAAAATATAAGAGAATATCAATGAAAATGTTTTTGTTTGTAATTAAGCACTGTGTTTGCCTACAATACATTATGATTATGTCATTATTATCTCGCGTTGACTATTACCAAAGGTACATTTTTTATAGTGACCGTTTCGTTTTTCAGTGAAAATTTTTTGGCGGCCGTCGCAAAAGTATTTTTTTAAAAATGCGGCTGGGAATAGCCCAAAGGTTGCGCACCCCTGCTATAGAGTGTTTAAAAAAATTATCTTGAGAGATATTTGTTTTAAATTCTTGATCTACGGTTGTTCAATTAAGAAGAAAACTACAATATTAATAAATAAAGATAACTTTTTGTAAATTTTAAAAATTATAAAATAAACAACATTTAGAAAAAAACATTATTACCTCTTTAGCAGTTAGAATTTAATTTGGTCTGAATGCTGACAGTATTAATGCAGATGAATGTTAAAAATATTTAAACTATGTTTAACATATATTTGTTTTGTTTTAATTCAAAGTATTTTTTCAATTTAATAAAATATTTAAAAAACGTCTTAGCTACATAAGGTACTCACCTCCATAATTCTTGATCAAAGTTAAATAACTGGAAGATTCACTTATACCAGTCAGAGACAATTACCTGGTGATTTAATGTGGATTATATTTTATACCAGTCAGAGACAATTACCTGGTGATTTAATGTGGATTATATTTTATACCAGTCAGAGACAATGACCTGGTGATTTAATGTGGATTATATTTTATACCAGTCAGAGACAATTACCTGGTGATTTAATGTGGATTATATTTTATACCAGTCAGAGACAATTACCTGGTGATTTAATGTGGATTATATTTTATACCAGTCAGAGACAATTACCTGGTGATTTAATGTGGATTATATTTTATACCAGTCAGAGACAATTACCTGATGATTTAATGTAGATTATATTTTATACCAGTCAGAGACAATTTCCTGGTGATTTAATGTGGATTCTATTTTATACCAGTCAGAGACAATTACCTGGTGATTTAATGTGGATTATATTTTATACCAGTCAGAGACAATTACCTGGAGATTTAATGTGGATTATATTTTATACCAGTCAGAGACAATTACCTGGTGATTTAATGTGGATTATATTTTATACCAGTCAGAGACAATTACCTGGTGATTTAATGTGGATTATATTTTATACCAGTCAGAGACAATTACCTGGTGATTTAATGTAGATTATATTTTATACCAGTCAGAGACAATTACCTGGTGATTTAATGTAGATTATATTTTATACATGTCAGAGAAAACTACCTGGTGATTTTATGTAGATTATATTTTATACCAGTCAGAGACAATTACCTGGTGATTTAATGTGGATTATATTTTATACCAGTCACAGACAATTACCTGGTGATTTAATGTAGATTATATTTTATACCAGTCAGAGACAATTACCTGGTGATTTAATGTAGATTATATTTTATACATGTCAGAGAAAATTACCTGGTGATTTTATGTAGATTATATTTTATACGAGCCAGAGACAATTACCTGGTGATTTAATGTAGATTATATTTTATTTTTATACCAGTCAGAGATAATTACCTGGTGCTTTATATTTTAAGCATTGCAATTTAGAATTATATTAAACATTCTGATAATTTAAGCTTTAGTATTATAACAGGTTATTATGATTAAAATTAAATAATATTTAATATATATATTATATCTGAACAGACGGGGGTGGGTAATGTAATAATGTCTTTCCATGAACTTCACAGGTCCCCCTACACTTATTCCCGTCATTGGACGGGCTTTGTTGCTAGTAATACGATAATAAACGATAAACAGAAAAAACAATTTTCCATGAATGACTACGCAACATTCAAACAATGCCACTTATGTAGTTACTAGCAAAATCCCCGCGCTTTGCTGCGGAAGTTAGAATTTTAGTAAGCGTTGAAAACCCGTTTCACACCAATTCAAAACACCAATAGATTTCAGTCTGAATCATGATCGATATACTTGTTTGTCAATATTTGTCAAAGTCGTGTAAAATTAAATGGGTACTAAAATGACATTACGGGCCCCCGTGCAAAATGGATGCAGGATGTGCATATCTCATAAGGTCTGAGGATTTCAATCTAGGTCATGATAGAGAAATGTGACTATATTTATTTAAATTATTTTTAAGGTAACAAAGCTTTAATATTTACGAAAAAAAATATTTTGGGTCCCGGCCCCAAAGGAACAGACGTTAGAAGTTCATTACCCTATATAATTTTATTTTATTTCTAAAATCAAATTTGGCCATAGTTCATCCATTTACCTAGTAGCCACATTTTAAATTACCTTTTATATAACTAATGTTAAAATATGGCATACGGGCCCTCAGCCCGTAATAAGTGGTGTTATTAAAACTTTTACTTGGGCCCCCGGCCCCCATAAGAGTGAATTTTAAAATTCTTTTACGTCACTTTGAATCGCGAGAGGCTACTCAACAACTTCCCAAAGTTTCATGCTGCTACCTACACGGGAAATAGGAGAATTAGTGATTTTTAGTTTTTATAAAGCTCATATAAGGAAAAAACTTCATTTGGGCCCCCGGCCCCCTGGAAGTGATAATTTAAATACTTTTTCGCCCGTTACCATCGCGGGGATTGTACTCAACAACTTCCCAAAGTTTCATGCTTCTGCCTACTCGGGAAATAGGAGAATTAGTGATATTCAAATTTGTATATAGCCCATATAAGGAAAAATAACGTTTTTGGGCCCCCGGCCCCCATGAAATTGAATTTTAAAATTCTTTTATTCTAATTATCGCCGTGAGAGGCTACTCAACAACTTCCCAAAGTTTTATGCTTCTATCTACACGTGAAGTTGAAGAATTAGTGATGATTCAGTTTTAAATATTAGAAAAAAACTACATTTGGGCCCCCGGCCCCCAGTAAGTGTTAATTTAAATATTATTTTCGCCTGTTACCATCACGGAAGTGTACTTATCAACTACTCAGAGTTTCATGCTTCTACCTACACGGGAAATAGGAGAATTTGTGATTTTCAGTTTTTATATAGCTCATATAAGGAAAAAAACTTATTTGGGCCCCCGGCCCTCAGGAAGTGATGATTTAAATATTTTTTCTCCCGTTACCATCGCGGGATTGTACTCAACAACTTCCCAAAGTTTCATGCTTCTGCCTACTCGGGAAATAGGAGAATTAGTGATTTTCAAATTTTATAAAGGCCATATTAGGAAAAAAAACGTTTTTGGGCCCCCGGCCCCCATGAGCGGGTATTTTTAAAATTCTTTTTACTGCCAATTTTCGTCGCGAGAGGGCTACTCGACAACTTCCCAAAGTTTCATGCTTCTACCTACACGGGAAGTTGGAGAATTAGTGATGAATGAGTGAGTGAGTGAGTGAGTGAGGGCTTTGCCTTTTATTAGTATAGACTAGCAAAATACCCGCGCTTTTGCTGCGGTAAATTAGGATTTCAGTAAGCATTGAGAACCCGCGTAACACAAATTCAAAACACAAATTGATTTCAAAATGGATCATGATGGATATAATACATATATTAACTTCACCGTCTTGTCTGTCTGTCTGTTGTAGTCCCGCAGAAAAACAAAAACGAAAAGTAAAAAAATGACACACTTCCCGTGATCCTATCGAGCTGATAATTTAATTTTTTCTCCGTCTGCTACCATTGCGGGGGGTACTCAACAACCGCCCAAAGTTTCATGCTTCCACCTACACGGGAAATAGGAGAATTAGTGATTTTCAGTTTTTATATAGCTCATATAAGAAAAAAAATTACATTTCGGCCCCCGGCCCCCGTTATGTGATAATTTATATAATTGTTCCACCTGTTACCATCGCGGAATGTTATCCAACAACTACCCAAAGTTTCATGCTTCTACCTTCTCGGGAAATAGGAGAATAAGGGATTTTTATTTTTTATAAAGCCAGAATGAGGAAAAAAAACGTTTTTGGGCCCCCGGCCCCCATGAGTGTGAATTTCAAAATTCTTTTTCACCTGTTACCATTGCGGAAGTGTACTTAACAACTCTCCAAAGTTTCATGCTGCTACCAACACGAGAAATTGGAGAATTAGTGATGAGTCAGTTTTTTATATAAGAAGAAAACTACATTTTGGCCCCCGGCCCCCAGTAAGTGATAATCTAGATAGTTTTTTAACCTGTTACCATCGCAGAATGTTACTTAACAACTACTCAAAGTTTCATGCTACTTCCTACACAGGAATTAGGAGAATTAGTGATTTTCAGTTTTTATATAACTCATATAAGGAAAAAAACTACATTTTGGCCCCTGGGCCCCAGTAAGTGAAATTTTGAATATTTTTTCGCCTATTACCATCGCGGAAGTGTACTCAACAACTTCCCAAAGTTTCATGCTTCTACCTACTCGGGAAATAGGAGGATTAGTGATTTTCAAATGTTTATATAGCAAATGGAAGGGGAAAAAAAGATTTTGGGCCCCCGGCCCCCATGAAGCTGAATTTATAAATTCTTTTTCGCCATTTGTCGTCGAGAGAGGCTACTTGATAACTTCCCAAGGTTTCATGCTTCTACATACACGGGAAGTCCGAGAATTAGTGATGAGTCAGTTTTAATATAAGAAAAGACTACATTTTGGCCCCCGGCCCCCAGTAAGTGATAATTTAAATATTGTTTTTACCTGTTACCATCGTGAAAGTGTACTTAAAACTACTCTTCCCAAAGTTTCATGCTTCTACCTACGCGGTAAATCCGAGATTAGTGATGAGTCTGTTTTAATATAAGAAGAAACTACATTTGGGCCCCCGGCCCCCATTAAGTGATAATTTAAATATTGTTTTTACCTGTTACCATCGTGGAAGTGTACTTAACAACTACCCCAAGTTTCATGCTTCTACCTACACGGGAAATAGGAGAATTAGTGATTTTTAGTTTTTATAAAGCTCATATAAGGAAAAAACTTAATTTGGGGCCCCGGCCCCCAGGAAGTGATAATTTAAATATTTTTTCTCCCGTTACCATCGCCGGATTGTACTCAACAACTTCCCAAAGTTTCATGCTTTTGCCTACTCGAGAAATGAGAAAATTAGTGATTTCATATTCTATATAGTCCATATAAGGAAAAAAAGCATTTTTGGGCCCGCGGGCCCCCAACAGTGTGAATTTTAAAATTCTTATTAGCCACTTATCGTTGAGAGAGTGTACTCAGCAAGTTCCCAAAGTTTCATGCTAATACCTACACGGGAAGTTGGAGAATTAGTGATGAGTCAGTTTTTTATATAAGAAAAAAACTACATTTGGGCCCCCGGACCCCATTAAGTGTTATTTTAAAATATTTTTTCGCTTGTTACCATCGCGGAAGTGTGCTTATCAACTACCTAGTGTTTCATGCTTCTACCTACACGGGAAATAGGAGAATTAGTGATTTTTAGTTTTTATAAAGCTCATATAAGGAAAAAACTTAATTTGGGCCCCGGCCCCCAGGAAGTGATAATTTAAATATTTTTTCTCCCGTTACCATCGCGGGATTGTACTCAACAACTTCCCAAAGTTTCATGCTGCTACCAACACGAGAAATTGGAGAATTAGTGATGAGTCAGTTTTTTATATAAGAAGAAAACTACATTTTGGCCCCCGGCCCCCAGTAAGTGATAATCTAGATAGTTTTTTAACCTGTTACCATCGCAGAATGTTACTTAACAACGACTCAAAGTTTCATGCTACTTCCTACACAGGAATTAGGAGAATTAGTGATTTTCAGTTTTTATATAACTCATATAAGGAAAAAAACTACATTTTGGCCCCTGGGCCCCAGTAAGTGAAATTTTGAATATTTTTTCGCCTATTACCATCGCGGAAGTGTACTCAACAACTTCCCAAAGTTTCATGCTTCTACCTACTCGGCAAATAGGAGGATTAGTGATTTTCAAATGTTTATATAGCAAATGGAAGGGGAAAAAAAGATTTTGGGCCCCCGGCCCCCATGACGCTGAATTTATAAATTCTTTTTCGCCATTTGTCGTCAAGAGAGGCTACTTGATAACTTACCAAGGTTTCATGCTTCTACATACACGGGAAGTCCGAGAATTAGTGATGAGTCAGTTTTAATATAAGAAAAGACTACATTTTGGCCCCCGGCCCCCAGTAAGTGATAATTTAAATATTGTTTTTACCTGTTACCATCGTGAAAGTGTACTTAAAACTACTCTTCCCAAAGTTTCATGCTTCTACCTATGCGGTAAATCCGAGATTAGTGATGAGTCTGTTTTAATATAAGAAGAAACTACATTTGGGCCCCCGGCCCCCATTAAGTGATAATTTAAATATTGTTTTTACCTGTTACCATCGTGGAAGTGTACTTAACAACTACCCCAAGTTTCATGCTTCTACCTACACGGGAAATAGGAGAATTAGTGATTTTTAGTTTTTATAAAGCTCATATAAGGAAAAAACTTAATTTGGGGCCCCGGCCCCCAGGAAGTGACAATTTAAATATTTTTTCTCCCGTTACCATCGCCGGATTGTACTCAACAACTTCCCAAAGTTTCATGCTTTTGCCTACTCGAGAAATGAGAAAATTAGTGATTTCATATTCTATATAGTCCATATAAGGAAAAAAAGCATTTTTGGGCCGCGGGCCCCCAACAATGTGAATTTTAAAATTCTTATTAGCCACTTATCGTTGAGAGAGTGTACTCAGCAAGTTCCCAAAGTTTCATGCTAATACCTACACGGGAAGTTGGAGAATTAGTGATGAGTCAGTTTTTTATATAAGAAAAAAACTACATTTGGGCCCCCGGACCCCATTAAGTGTTATTTTAAATATTTTTTTCGCTTGTTACCATCGCGGAAGTGTGCTTATCAACTACCTAGTGTTTCATGCTTCTACCTACACGGGAAATAGGAGAATTAGTGATTTTTAGTTTTTATAAAGCTCATATAAGGAAAAAACTTAATTTGGGGCCCCGGCCCCCAGGAAGTGATAATTTAAATATTTTTTCTCCCGTTACCATCGCGGGATTGTACTCAACAACTTCCCAAAGTTTCATGCTTTTGCCTACTCGAGAAATGAGAAAATTAGTGATTTCATATTCTATATAGTCCATATAAGGAAAAAAAGCATTTTTGGGCCCGGGCCCCCAACAGTGTGAATTTTTAAAATTCTTATTAGCCAATTATCGTTGAGAGAGTGTACTCAGCAAGTTCCCAAAGTTTCATGCTAATACCTACACGGGAAGTTGGAGAATTAGTGATGAGTCAGTTTTTTATATAAGAAAAAAACTACATTTGGGCCCCCGGACCCCATTAAGTGTTATTTTAAATATTTTTTTCGCTTGTTACCATCGCGGAAGTGTGCTTATCAACTACCTAGTGTTTCATGCTTCTACCTACACGGGAAATAGGAGAATTAGTGATTTTTAGTTTTTATAAAGCTCATATAAGGAAAAAACTTAATTTGGGGCCCCGGCCCCCAGGAAGTGATAATTTAAATATTTTTTCTCCCGTTACCATCGCGGGATTGTACTCAACAACTTCCCAAAGTTTCATGCTTTTGCCTACTCGAGAAATGAGAAAATTAGTGATTTCATATTCTATATAGTCCATATAAGGAAAAAAAGCATTTTTGGGCCCCGGGCCCCCAACAGTGTGAATTTTAAAATTCTTATTAGCCAATTATCGTTGAGAGAGTGTACTCAGCAAGTTCCCAAAGTTTCATGCTAATACCTACACGGGAAGTTGGAGAATTAGTGATGAGTCAGTTTTTTATATAAGAAAAAAACTACATTTGGGCCCCCGGACCCCATTAAGTGTTATTTTAAATATTTTTTTCGCTTGTTACCATCGCGGAAGTGTGCTTATCAACTACCTAGTGTTTCATGCTTCTACCTACACGGGAAATAGGAGAATTAGTGATTTTTAGTTTTTATAAAGCTCATATAAGGAAAAAACTTAATTTGGGGCCCCGGCCCCCAGGAAGTGACAATTTAAATATTTTTTCTCCCGTTACCATCGCGGGATTGTACTCAACAACTTCCCAAAGTTTCATGCTTTTGCCTACTCGAGAAATGAGAAAATTAGTGATTTCATATTCTATATAGTCCATATAAGGAAAAAAAGCATTTTTGGGCCCCGGGCCCCCAACAGTGTGAATTTTAAAATTCTTATTAGCCAATTATCGTTGAGAGAGTGTACTCAGCAAGTTCCCAAAGTTTCATGCTAATACCTACACGGGAAGTTGGAGAATTAGTGATGAGTCAGTTTTTTATATAAGAAAAAAACTACATTTGGGCCCCCGGACCCCATTAAGTGTTATTTAAATATTTTTTTCGCTTGTTACCATCGCGGAAGTGTGCTTATCAACTACCTAGTGTTTCATGCTTCTACCTACACGGGAAATAGGAGAATTAGTGATTTTTAGTTTTTATATAGCTCATATAAGGAAAAAACTTAATTTGGGGCCCCG